>JASAND010021771.1:0-34309 GCA_030248195.1 Trissonchulus latispiculum
TTTTTTCAAATTTCAAACTTTGAGCTGTTATAGCTGAAGAAGGAAGCAACGCTCGACAGCCGGAATACTTTTAATATTTAGCACTAGTAACAGTTAACATTTGTGGCAAAAAGTTTCAGAATTGGTCAAACCGTTAATCCACCAGAATTCAGAAAAGCTTTTTCAAAAAACCCACTTTTCGCATCAAAATTTCGACTTTGGCGTAGTGCCAGAATCGATATGTGTGTTAGATATAATAATGCCCACTACGGACTATTTAACCTTGATATGTTAGCTAATCATATGCCAAAAGGTAGGTCTCTCTGAAGAAGTTGGGCAAAACCGTTCGTAGCCCCCCCTTAAATGCTTAATATGAGCAGCTCGCTTTCTCGGGCTCATATTGACGCCACATTTACAGCCACTTAAATGACTTATGACTTAAATGACTTATTTTCGCCAATGTGACATGCGTCAAATTCCTATTTATTTGTCAAGTTGTCTAACCACAAGATAACTCTAAGCAATTTAATTAAAACAAACGCTTTTATTTCGAAAACGTATTACTTGTCAGCTTATTTCTGTTT
The DNA here is from genome assembly GCA_030248195.1 of Trissonchulus latispiculum. Taxonomy (NCBI): domain Eukaryota; kingdom Metazoa; phylum Nematoda; class Enoplea; order Enoplida; family Ironidae; genus Trissonchulus; species Trissonchulus latispiculum. The sequence goes on from JASAND010021771.1 coordinate 564, forward strand.
TTACAGTCCAGCTAGCTCATCTTCTTTTTCAGAAGTCAGTTATAGCAAGCTGCCAGCTGAAATCGCACTAGTATGTAAGCTAAACTATATATATAACGTAATATAACAAGCGGTATAATATGCGGGGCTAGAGCTATAACGTTATTACCATTACGTGCTGAATAAGGATCTGACAGTTCCTGCAGTTGTCTTTATAGCGACTAATAGAGGCGTTTAGGTCAGGAGATGTGCATATACATTTTAGTCGACATTTCTTGACCCTTACTGAGTACCTTGAGGTTTACTTACAAGCTTGAAGGCGTTAATATGAGCCCGAGAAAGCGAGCTGCTGATATTAAGCCTGTGGCGCACCCAGCGTTTTCTGACAGGGGGGGCGGCAACAATGTTGAAATTTTTTATAGTTATTTTTACACATGTTTTTGTGCTTTGAGAACAAACATGTAGTAATTGGTTACATTGGTTGAAGTAGTTAAATAGAATTATATAATCGTTCTCGGAAATGCGAAAGCAGGGGGTGTGGGGAGCGCAGCCCCCCAGAAATTGAGAATTTTTTGCATTTTAGACCTGAAAACAATTTTTTCTGACCACTTTTTCTTGTTTCAAAGGATTAAAATTGTCTTCTGGCTAGCGCCCTGGTTTCACCGGATACATAAGGTATATACGTACTATATAACTCAAACTAATAAAACTCTAAACAAAGCAAAGCAACGTGGCTATGATAAGAAAAATTGGGAAGAAGCGGGGGTCTGGGGGTGGCAGTCCCCAGCTAAAAGCTAGAGCTCTTTTTAAAAAGCTTCACCTATTTGAAAATTTTTTGAGCTACGTTCTGGTTAGCAGTAGCAAAATTTGACTAAGCTTTTGTGTGTGCATTGTATTTTGTAAAAAAGCGTGCATATCAGGGGTTTTTAATGAATTTTTTGAAAAACGCACCTGCGTAAATTTTGCATATATATATATATATATATATATTTATTTTAGAATGCGTATTTTTAATTTCGACTGCGTAAAATTACAAAAATTATATATATATAATTCAGGGGCGCACCCAAGGGGGGGGGGGCGGGGGGGGGGGGGGCGCCCCCCCAGGCAGGTTTCGAAGGTCAGAAAAATTAAGATGCAGAAAGGAGGAAAAGCAGGAAAAACAAAAATTTTCGCGCCTTCGGCGCGAATTAACCATTCTTTGTGTGTTTTGAGGCTAACATATGGGGTGGGGTAGGGTGGTTGACTTTCAATATATATGTAGACGTTTCTTTCTGCTTACGCTTAAGTTTTAATAAATAGACATCAACAGCCAATGTTTTCATTTCAAATATATATAATGGTTTTTCTGCATTTTATTGTGCATACTAGCGATGGACAACGGATATCCGGATAATTTTTATATCTGGATAATGTCCAATTTGACAGAAATTTCTGGATATCTGGATATCCGTTTGCTTTGCAGACAAAGCAACGAAACATATATAAGCGAATTTTTGACGAAATGTTCAAAAATTGTAAACTATTAATTTCTTCTAAAATATATATTTCTGAATGAAAGGTTGTGGCTTGACTGCATGAAAGAAATTCGCACTGCCCCGAAGATGTCCGCTTTGCCGCAGTGGGGCGGCTTCCCACAAAATGGACTTCACATCCCCGTGGTTGCTACCCTTCTCAGAAGCGAAGAACCTCATCAGTCGGGTTTTTGACGGGAGGGCCCGGTAACCCGGCATACTGGGCCCTCCTCCTGCTGGCTGCCGGTGACATCGAGCCCAATCCAGGACCACTACCTGCCACCGCTACCCCTAGGTGGCCCTGCCCATCTTGTGGGAAAGGGGTCGGCTACCGTGACTTTTCGGTGAAATGCAGGACCTGCAGGCTATGGGTCCATAGCGGAAAATGCTCCAACCTGTCCACCCGCGAAATATCGGCCCTCTCTCAATGGGATGTGGACAACTATAGCTGTCCGAACTGTACAGCCAGCCTGGCGGCTGGACCCCAGCCACCCTCGCCCACCATCCGACCTGCCCCTACCGCGCCTACTCCCTCTCTCCCTTCCCTCTCCTCTGCCCCTAACTCTGCAGCTGGTTCTGCAACACTCCCTCCTCCCATCTGGCCCAACTCCAGTGATCAGCAACCTCTGCCCAAGGGAAAAAACAAACTGCGAATCCTCCAATGGAACGTCGGGTCAGTCGGTAGAAAACGGCCTGTCCTCGAGAAAATGGCAGAAGATTTGGAGGCGGACGTTATTCTGCTACAAGAAACCTGGCTCAGGCCTGGGGAGACCGTCGGCCTGAAACAATTTGACGAAGTTCATGCCTACCGCAGGACCGGCAGGCAACAGGGTCATACGACTGGGGGCGGAGTTGCCACGCTCATCAGGAAAGGGATTGGATATTCGGTTGATGACAGAAACTACCTAGCCCCGACAGACCTCACCACTGATGCGGTGGTGATCCATATCCAGTCCGGGTCAGGACCTATCCCCCTATCCAACATCTATGTTCCCCCCATTGTCAATGTCGCCCAAGACCAACGCCATCAGAACTTTGATCCATCTTACATCTGCTCCCAGGGAAGAGCAGTGATTTCCGGAGACTTCAATGCCCATGCGGCCGCCTGGGATCACCTGCAGCCCCCTAACTCAGTAGGGGAATCTGTGGAGGACTGGATCCTCTCTTCCGGCCTAACCCTGGCAAACGACGGTACCCCCACCAGACTGAACCCGCAAACGGGCGGACAATCCAGTCCTGACCTCACCATCCTCCACCCGGCCTGGAACGGCCGTTTTTCCTGGCAAGTCCTGGATGCACCCATCTCTGACCACAACCCGATACTATGTGACCTTACCCTGTCTTGCTCGCTCGGCAAACCCCCCCTCAAGCGATACTTCTGCTACGAAAGGGCCGACTGGCCTGGTTTCCAGGCACAATTGGACGAACTTCTGCAGATCTCTCCTTCGGATCAGCAAATGTCAGTCCACCGCCTGAACCGCCAGCTAACCCAGGTCGTCCTCCAAGCAGCTGCCGATAACATTCCACGGAACCGGCGCAGAATTCCCAAATGCTGGTGGTCTGACGAAGTCACCGCGGCCCTCAACGAAGCCAGATCACTGAAGAGGGCCTTCCTCAGGTCCAAATCTGAAGAGTCCAGGCTTCGGTGGAGGGAAGCCGAACGATCGCTATCTGCAATGATCAGGGAAGCCAAGCGCTCCAGCTGGCAGGATTTCGTTGCTACTCTGTCCCCTAGAACCAATCCTGCCAAGGTCATGAAAACACTCAGGTCTATTGATGGGAAGAATACAACAACGGCATCGGGTCAATCCCTCCTGCTCGGCACCAAACAACTAACCACCAACCGCGACAAGGCTAGAGGATTTGTGAAGGAATACGCCAGAGTGAGCCACCTGAGAACGTCAAAGGAGGACAGGCCCCTCCTACGGGGGGTCAAACATGACCTGAAACAGCAATGCCGCTGCCGAACGTCTGTCCAGCCACCTATGTGCAGCCCCTTCAGCAAAGACGAATACCAAGCAGCCATCAACGATCTCCCACTCAAAAAGGCTGCTGGCCTAGACCAGATTTCGAATGAAATGCTGAAGAACCTGAGCCAGAATGCTCATGCAGCACTACTCGATCTCTTCAACCGATCCTGGCTGTCAGGGGTGGTCCCGTCTGCGTGGCGTCGAGCGAAGATTATTCCAGTGGCGAAACGAGGAAAGCCGGCTAACCGAATAGAATCGTACCGGCCAGTCAGTTTGACCAGCTGTTTGGCGAAACTCATGGAAAGGCTAATCAAGAACAGACTGTCCCACTGGATGGAATCCAAAAATATCCTCGACTGCAGGCAGGCTGGCTTCAGGTCCCTCCACTCTACGGAAGACCATGTTATCCGTCTTGTCCAATCAGTGGTCGATGGTTTCTCAGCCAAGAGACCTCCCAAGCGTACTCTGCTGGCCCTCATTGACTTTCAGCGAGCCTTCGACACAGTGTGGAAAGGGGGCCTATTCAGGAAGCTGCTCGACCTAGGCCTCCCTTCATGCGCAGTCCGATGGCTAAGAAACTTCCTCTCTGATAGACTTGCAGCAGTGGAATACAACGGGGCAATCAGCAATTTCAGGAAATTCCACCATGGAGTTCCCCAGGGCTGCTGCCTTTCACCCTCTCTGTTTCTGCTGTTCATCAACGACATCCTCCATCAACTCCCAGCCGGGGTACATGCTTCCTTGTTTGCTGACGATCTGGCCATTTGGGTCCAGGACAGTTCTTTACCCAGGGCCCAGACCATAATGCAGCAAAGTTTGGACTCTATTGTGCAATGGACAAAGAAGTGGAAGCTCCAAATTAACCCTCAGAAGTCCGAGTGCAGTGTATTTACCACCTGCAACAAGGAAGCTAACTTCAGACCACGCCTGACGATCGACGGCCAGCAAATCCCATTCACCTCCAGTCCAGTCTTCTTGGGGGTGACATTTGACCGTCTACTAAACTTTGGCGCTCATGTGGCAAAGCTGAAATCGAAAGCCTCTCACAGGATGAAAGCCCTCAGCGCAGTCGCTAGCACCAAGTGGGGCTGTTCCAAAGAAGATCTTCGCCTGCTGTACCTATCCTTCATCCGATCGGCCATTGACTACTGCGGCGGGGCTTGGATGCCGTGCGCTGCCAGAACTCATATTGAAACCTTGGAGAAAATCCAGAATGTAGCAGCCAGATCTATAACAGGATGCCTCAGGGCGGCTCCCATCGAAATCCTTCAGCTAGAAGCCAACCTGCTACCCATTTCTCTCAGATCCCACCAGTTGGCCGCTGAATCCTACGAACGATCAGTCAGGCTACCAGACAGCAACCCAAGGAAGCTCATATGTTCCGCTCCTCCAGACTGTTCCAGAACTCTCAAGTCCCAGACTTCCTGGAGAACGGCGGCTGCCGGCTCCTCTGAGAAGGCTGGTTTGGGAAATATCCGAAGGGAACCATTGAAATCAGTCGATCTAATCCATCCGAAGGACCGTTTCGCTCCGGTGGCTGCATACCCTACGCTGGCGACCAGATGCCGAAGATCTGACCCGCCGGAAGTCAGGAAGCAGGTTGCCCAGGCAACCCTTTCAGCTTTGCCCCAGGCGGATATTATCATCTGGACTGATGGTGCAGCCAAGGGTGGAGTCTCAAACGGTGGAAGTGGAACCCTGATAACATTCACGGACGGAACGGAGCCGGTTAAAATCTGCAAACCGGCGGGACAACTCTGCTCCAGCTTCCGCGCTGAACTGTTGGCGGTCCACACAGCACTCCTATGGCTTACCGACAACTTCCACCTACTGTCCGAGAACTGCAAAGTCAGAATCTGTACTGACTCGCAGTCCGTTGTCCGACTACTCCGGGCTGGGGTACGTGGCTCCTTCAGCGAACTATTGTCCAGCGTCTGGAACCTGCTTCACAGGCTGAGAAATCTCAGTCTCACAGTTCAGTGGGTGCCTGGACACGCGGGACTGCCAGGCAACGAAGAAGCAGATGAACTGGCTGGTACTGCAACTACCCTGCCACAGTTTGATGTCCCTGTCGACCTCTCCACAGCTAAGGCAGCAATCCGCAGGCACTTTACCTCATCCTGGTACCACCACCTCTCTCATCCTCGGGCCCTTGCTATCTATGGGAGGCTGGGGCCAGTCTCTCCCCAGTATGAAGCTTCCTTAGGGAGGCATGACAGAGTCCTCCTCAGCCAGCTTCGCAGCGGTAAATCGTGGCTGCTGGCTTCTTACCGGCACACTGTTGACCCTACCAGGTTCCCATCCCCCAACTGTACCCGCTGTGACTCAAGCCTCCCAGATACTGTTGATCACTTGTTACTGCATTGCCCGGCACTAACCAACCAACGTCTGGCCGAACTAGGCCCGACCCCAGAACTATCATGTCTCCGCACCGACCCTGAGCCTGTTCTTCGCTTCTTGGGTAGCAGTGGCCTCCTTGGAGTCCACCGAGTATAGGATTGCCCATCCTGATCGACCACCGAAGACGACGACGACGAAAGAAATTGAGAAAAAGAAGAAAAATTAAAATTTTTCGAAAAGAAAATTTTGAAGTGAGGGGGGGGGAATCTAAGAAAAAGGGGTGGGAGAAAAAAAGGGGGGAGGGTCTTTTTAAAAAAAAAGTTTGAGATATTGGAGGGAAAGGGGGGGGGGGGGGGGCGGTGGGTGGGTGGGGGGGGAGGGGAGGAGGGAGGGGGGGAGAATGGTGGATGGATGGGGTTGTGTTGGGGGGGGGGGGGGGGAGGGGGGGGGAAGGGGAAGGGAGGGAGAAGGAAAGAGAAGAGGAGGGTGAAAGTGGGGGGGGGGGGGGTTTAGGAAAGGTGGAGAAGAAGGAAGAAAAAAAAAAAAAGGAAAGGGGGGGGGAAGGGGAAAGAATAGATATGATGATAGTTTTTTTTGAGAAGAGGGAGGGGGGGGGGAGGTGGGGGGAGGGGTATGGGGGGGAGGGGGGGGGGGGAAACTCACAGGTCTTAAAAATTGTTCTATCGCAATTCTGACACTTTCAGTGTAAAATTCAACCCTTTTTTAGTTAGTATGAACCAAAAAACCCGATCTAAGTAGCTTTTTTTGAGATCTCATGTGCCGTTGAAAATGCTGCATCAACTGGCCAGGTTTCATAAAGTTTAACACATAAACATAGGGCAATTTTTGAAAAATGCTAAAAATGATGTAATTTGATAAAACTTATTATTCTATCGTGTAGAGAATGGTTTTTTACGTAGAATTGGCTGTTAAAATCCACAGTTGTACCTGTATTGGGTCCTCCAGCAGCGAAATGACACTTTTAAGGTTTTTAGCCCCTAGCTAGCCAGGTAAGCAAAATTGTACGAATCTGACCGCATAGGATGACGCAGCGTGCTCGATAGTACCGTGCTATAGTCTCCAATTGTTTCCGTGTTGAGTTGTTAAAAAATTTTCAAAAAAATTTGGGTGGGTTTTTTTCCCCCCAAAGTGGGTTTTTTTCCCGCCACGTTTGGCAATGTGCCAGACTAACGGTACAGCGGATCGGTTTAATTTTGGCTGTGTGCAAAGAGGAAGAGTTGCCATCATTGCAGATATTTGCAAAACTTTTCTAACCCAACCCAGTCAAAAGTTACATCGGTCCAAACTTTTACAAAATTTTGGCATGGTTGGACCAAAAAGTAGTTGTCATTTTCAAAATGTCATAAAATGAGCAGGAGTAAACCAAATGACTTGATCTTTCCATACATAGGTAAGAAAGAGTCGCGCTTCCAGCTGCTATGTTTTGGAGCTCATATCTCCAACCCATGACCCAGGAGGCGGGTGGGTTTTTTTCCCCCCAAAAATGGGGTGGGTTTTTTTCACCCCATGGCTATATATATAATATTAAGCTATAAACGCTTTTAGCTTCGATTTACTGCATTTTTAAACAACGTTACGGACCTTAGCTTCATTTTGCGTTGCATGCTCGTCGAACTGCGGTGTCAGAGTATTACTAGCTGGCGAAAAAGATACGCAAGGTGTCTGGGGGCGCTGCCCCCTATAAGTAGAAGAAAATTTTAAATATCGGAGTAAAATTGTTTTCAAAACTTTGAATTCTTTGCCTTGAGCAGTTTAATAGATATATGTATAAGTAAGTGAATAGTTGGTTAGACATTATGTTGCCTTGACCAGATAATATTTTAGTTTACTATTATGTTAAATCAAAATAGAAACAAACAGCAACGCATACTATGCATAGTACGCACAGAAAGCATAGCAACCGCTGCTTGCTATATACGTTTCATTCATTTCATTCCATTCCATTCGTATGCCGAATAATAATTGAAGACCAGCCACCCCACCCCGCCCCATATGCTATCCTCAAAACAACCAAAGAATAGTTAATTCGCGCCGAAGGCGCGAAAATTTTTGTTTTTTCTGCTTTTCTCCTTTCTGCTTCTTAATTTTTCTGACCTTCGAAACCTGACAGGGGGGGGGGCGGCTGCCCCCCCCCCTTGGGTGCGCCCCTGTATTAAGCATTTAAATCTTGTCTTTTAGACATTTAAATGCTGGCTCATATTAAGCATTTTGAATCTTGTCTTCTACCCATTTAAATGCTGGCTCATATTAAGTATTTTAACTCTTGTCTTTTACGTATTTAAATGCTGCCCTTAGCTCATATTGCATTTTACATGCGACTGCAAGGAGCATTTTTCCTACTTGTGTTTAATGTACTGTACATCGAAAAAGGAGCATTTCTAGCTAAAAAAACATGGGTACAGTTTAGGGTGGGTCCTCCCAACCCAAACAGGTGGTATATACACCTATGATGCCGGTAGCCCTCGTGTAGCGTGAGTAATAAAAATTTTTGCGATTTTTTTGTGAACGAATTCACAGAAAATCACTTGTTCACAAAAAAATCACCACCGGATCTGATCTCAGGATATAGCTAGGAAATTTTTATTTTCATGCATAAATAGAGTATAGTCCTCCATTTCCGTAGTGTTTTTATGTAAAAAATTTGGACCCCCAAGTTTTTTTGCACAGGCTGAACTTCGAATTTTGGTTCTCGGCACCCGGGTCCAAAGTGGGTACCTAGGCCAATATGCTTGACCTTTATTATTGATACCAGGAAGCTAGGAATCCACTTATTTTGTGTTCTATTGCTCTAGTAACCACAGAACAAACAATTTGGCGCAGTAATTTCGTATCTGGAATGGTCACGTGCCTTGGCCGTGCCCGTCCAAAAATTTTATTTCAAGGTCCCAGAAGCCTAAAAACTCGCCTATATATATAGGTGTTTCGTTGCGTAGGTTTCAAATTTGGTTGCTTAGCTTAGAGTTAGGACATAGTACCGTATACAGTACAGTAGCATAGAATCTTGCTATAGTCAAGGTCGGGTATGAGTGGAGGGGGGGAGGTTGACCTTCTCGTCTTCGTGGGGGGTCTCACAGGGAGCAAACTGTAGCCTGGTTCACCTATGGGGTAGAAGGGTTAGCCAAAATTTTATAGGGGACCTGTCCATTTGTGAGAGGGGTTTCCTCAACACGCAGTGGCGTCGCCGTGGAAGGGACACGGGGCCTCCGATCCCCTTCCTTTACGATTTGTGTCTGTCTCTTTACATATGGTGTCGGTCCAGTGGCGCACCCAGAGTTTTCTGACAGGGGGGGCGGCTCCAAAGTTGAAATTTTTCTTTTCAAATTTATTTAATTCTTTCTACACATGTATATATTATACACGTTTCACTTTGAGAACAAACATGTAGTAGTTGGCTTCATTGACCGAGGAGTTAACTATAATTAAACATTCATATAAACGTGAAAGCAGGGGGTCTGGGGGGCTGCGCCCCCCAGAAGTTGAGAGATTTTTGCATTCTAGACAATGAAAGCATTTTTTCTGGCCAATTTGCTGTTTCGAATTATCTTAGTTGTCTTCTGGCTGGCGACATGGTTTTACCAGATAAGTAAGGTACGTATATATATACATATAACTCAAGCTGATAAAATTCAAACTAAGCAACGCAACGTAACTATAATAAACCGGGGGTCTGGGGGCGGGAGCCTCCAGCTAAAAGCTAGAGCTCTTTTTAAAAAGTAGTACCAGTTAGGAAATTTTTAGAGCCATTTTGTAGAAAGCGGAATCGAAATTTGACTTAGTATTTGTGTGTATATGCATTTTTAAATTGCATTCTGTAAAAAAAGTGTGCATATGCCCTAGTGGTGGACACCTGATATTCTTTCATATCCAAGTATCCGCCTATTCAAAACTTAGTTCAAGAAAAAATTTTTTATTTTGCAGTTAAAATTTTAATTTTTCTGTCATTTTTTGGTACGCTGCGAATTTCTATCATACCGTCAAGCCACAACCTTTCATTCAGAAATATCAGAAACATTTTAGAAGAAATTGATCACTAATATGCACAGTCAAATGCAGAAAAACCATGATTTGGAAACATTAGCGGCTAATGTCTATTTATTATAACTCAAGCGTAAGCAGAAAGAAACGTTTACACAAATGACAGTCAGCCACCCCACTCCACCCCATGCTACCCTCAAAACACACAAAGAATGGATAATTCGCGCCGAAGGCGCGAAAATTTTTGTTTTTCCTGCTTTTCCTCCTATCTGCATCTTAATTTTTCTGACCTTCGAAACCTGACAGGGGGGGCGGCCCCCCCCCCCGCCCCCCCCCTTGGGTGCGCCCCTGTGTCGGTCCCCTATTTTTAGTGGAAATTTTCGCTTATGTATTCAAATTTTCGAGAAGTTTTATATAAGGTTGTAAAGTTTTATAAAAAATTGATGTATATACGTTATACGTATCATAGGGGTCGCGGTAGCGACCCCTATAATATGAGTGAAAATGGTCGAATGACCATGTAAAACAAGGCTGCGCAGAAGCTGCGCAGATTCTGCGCAGATTATGTGCGCAAAAAATTGTACGTGTCGAGTTTAGTATATTTGCCAAGTTTCATCCCCGTACCACTTTCCGTTAAAAAGTTGCACCAAAAATCGCTTACGAAAATTGTGTTTTTTCTTTTTTCCGGTTTCTCGCTTTTGATGTCTCATAAGGGGGTTTTGTAGCTTAAATAACTACAGATAGAAAAATTTTTGCCTATGAAACCCATATGTATTCTTGTAGTACAAATCGAAAATAAGAAAATAAGCTAGTTTTTATGCCTCCCGGAGCCGGAAAAAATTTTTGGCTGGGGGCCAAAGTCCGCCAAAACGCTAAAATGGCCAAAAAGTATGCTTCAAAGGCGCCTTAATAAGTCAGACTGGGCTATATATGGGGCAATACTGACTATATGGTTAAACAGTACACATATCGGGGTCGTTCAAATGCTATATGATTTTCCGTCTCTGTGCGTAATTTTTCGGTACTGGCCGGCCAAAGTTGGTGAATTTTGGGTCGAACTTTGAACTTAATTTTTTCGCTTATTTTGCTACATGGGTGGCTCAGATTTTGCATACAAAGGTTTTTTGGGACGGAGAATCGATTCCCGCTATCAGTTTTGCTGCCCGAGTAGCCCAAGTTGCTGGGCTGGTTCCACTTGACCGTCTGAGGGGTCAAGTCGGTAACCGCTTCCCGGAGGTCCGTAGTAGGCTTTACTTAGCCTCTCCAAACCTTGTCTATAGGGGTTTTCTGGTGCACCCAGCTCATCCCCGGTGTCCGTTTTGCCGTCTCACCCACCCATCTTGCGGTGCTGGTTCCACTTTGCCGTCTGGAGGGTCCGGTCGGTACCGACTTCCGGGAACACCATATAGAACTGTGCATAGCCTCTCAAAACATTGTCTATAGGGGTTTTCTGGTGCGCCCAGCTCATTCCTGGCATCTCTTTTGCCGTCGGACCCACCCATCCCATGTGCTGGTTCCACTTCGCCATCTGGATGGTCAGGCAGGTGGGAGGTCATGGGGTCAAAAATGAAATATTTCAAAAGTGGTCAAATTTGGTATCAAATGAAAGCGCTAAGCGAGCTGAGCAACTTTTGTCATAGAACTGCATGCTCAAAGTGGCTGTAGAGTGCTGTGGTGGGGTGGGGTGGGGACTTAGGTGATTTTGGGTCAAAACTAAAATTTTCCAAAAGTGGTCCAATTTGGTTTCAAATGAAAGCGCTAAGCGAGCTGAGCAACTTTTGTTATAGAACTGCATGCTCAAAGTGGCTGTAGAGTGCTGTGGTGGGGTGGGGTGGGGACTTAGGTGATTTTGGGTCAAAACTAAAATTTTCCAAAAGTGGTCAAATTTGGTATCAAATGAAAGCCCTCAGCGAGCTGAGCAACTTTTGTCATAGAACTGCATGCTCAAAGTGGCTGTAGAGTGCTGTGGTGGGGTGGGGTGGAGGTCAGGCGATTTTGGGTCGAAAATGAAAATTTTCAAAAGTGGTCAAATTTGGTACCAAATGAAAGCCCCAAGTGAGCTGAGCAACTTTTCTCATAAAAGTGCATGCTCAAAGTGGCTGTAGAGTGCTGTGGTGGGGTGGGGTGGGGTCTAAGGCGATTTTGGGTGAAAACTAAAATTTTTCAAAAGTGGTCAAATTTGGTAGCAAATGAAAGCCCTAAGCGAGCTGTGCAACTGTTGTCATAGAGCTGCGTACCCAAAGTGGCTGTAGAGTGTAAGCGGTACGAGCTGTGGTTGGTTTGCTTGCTACTGTTGAAAGATATCTATACATACATATATATATACCTTCAGGAGCATACATATATAAAATAATAGAAAACAAGAACAAAAAGTGCTCCTTCGTCGCATGTAAAATACATATGAGTCTTCGTAGGCAGGTTGTACATAAGCAAAAACTAGCCTGTAAAATACATATGAGTTCCGTAGGGAGGTTGTAAATTAAGGTAAACAAGTTGCAACCGCTTAACATATGAGCCTGTCCTACAACGAGGCTCATATTGGCGTCACAGTGCATTCCAGCCTCATTAAAGAACCTCAGTTTCATCAACATTACGGACAAAATGAATAGACGTTGTGGCCCAGAGGAAATGGACTGAAGTGAACTACGACTGCTCAAGCTGAACTGTACATGCAACCTGATGATTCCTGGCACACCTAATATTTCGCGATACGCTGTGGTGCACGGTACACCTAATGCATTCTCGAAACACTTTCACATTATAAACACCTAGAATGCGTTCCCACTTGGCTCTGAGTTAGAGCGCCTCATGGCGTACCGTATTGAGCATATGCACACTATGATGACTGATCAACAAGCTATGTGAAGGACAATTTGTAATGAAAAGCTTTATGCAGTATGTATTTATATAAAAGTAAAATATGTATCTGCAAATTATTCGTATTATGACATACGCCAATATGAGCCTCGTTGTAGGACAGGCTCAAATGTTAAGCGGTTGCAACTTGTTTACCTTAATTTACAACCTCCCTACGGAACTCATATGTATTTTACATGCGACGAAGGAGCACTTTTTGTTCTTGTCTATATATATACACGTCATTTCACGGAAAGAGAGTCGCTTGGAAAAATTTTAAAAATTGGAGAAATATCGCCAACTATTCTGTGCTTATTCTAGGGATTCTTTCTTGGGGGGGCCCTCGGGGGGCGAGTCATTCTTGGGGGGAGGGCGAAAATTTTTCAAAATTTTTCTAAAAACATGCTAAAAATAGCGCTATTTTTATAGTAATCGCCAAAAAAGTACGTTTTAGTGCAAAAATAGCGCTTAAATAGGCAAAAATCGGCTAAAAATCTCCGGCGAAGCCGGAAAATTTTTGAAAATTTGGCCTTCTGAGCGATTTTTTCAGGGCAAAAGTTGGTACCAAAAGGGGCACCCACTTTTTTGGGGGGGAAGGGCGTTTATGGGGGGGCCCCCACCCCCTCCACTAGAATAAGCCCAGACTATTGGCGATTTTTGCAACAGTTGAAGTTAAAATCCAAACAGAATTGGCGAAAAGACTTTACTTCAACTGTTGCGAAAATCGGCAATATATATATATATATATAGTTGGCGATTTCCGTGAAATGGAAAACAATTTGGTGGAGTAATTTTGCTTCGAGAATGGTAACGTGACTTGGCCTAGGGTCACTTGACCTTGGTCGGGGTGAATTGAAAAAACGAAAGGTGAATTGCCCCCCTGTAATAATACGCTGTGATATATATCTATATTATATATGTGCGTTCTAGCCCAACGTCTTGGTTCTTATTTTTGCCCGTGCAGCATGCTTAATTGAACGCATAAGAGTTGTCTGTGGATGGATCACTCACAGCTGATTGAAGAATTCAAATGGGTAGAGCAGTTGCCGGTTTTAAAACGTTTGGAGTTGGCTAGGAAAAGACGTACCATTCAACTTATGAAATGGCATGAACGAGAAGACGCGTTTAATGACCATCGTAACAATCTGGGCTATCGTGGCCTTCCAAATGACTATGGCTCGCATAAGCAGCACCGACGTAATATTCGTGTCAAATTTCCTCCTGCAGTGTCTATTTTAGATGCTACCTTTCGTGGAGATATGGAAGAAGGTTTGTTAATTTTTTTATGCCCGTAGTAATCATTTGTACGATGTACGTATATATATTTTTTGTACGTACGTACGTTTTTCGGTTTTAAACTGTTTGTTAGCCATGTGGTAATATATATTGTATATATGCACTCTTTTTCTGAACTGATATTTTCCTTGCTTGAAGGGACCAGTTCACCTTTCAGAGATGGCGTAATTTTCAACCAACGAAAGCTTGTATCGACCAAAATGCTTTAGCTTGGGCATGTCTAATTGACGGGTAGAAGTCTGTCCCGTCCAAGATGAGATTTTGTTTTGCATTGTTTGAAAACAACTGTACACGTATAATTTCTATTGATTGATTGTAATGGTTGTCTGTCTTCAGAATAAATTACGTTGTTTGTTTGTTTTGTTTGTCTGTTTTATATGTTACGTGCAAATTGTGTTCCCATACAAATTGTAATTTGCACGGGAAAATCGTGCAAATTGTAATTTGCATGATGAAATCGTGCAAATTACAATTTGCACTGTTGTTTTTCGTTCAAATTGCAGTTTGCATGGGAAGTACCGTATCTAAGCCTAAGCCTTATATGTACAGTTTTGAAAACTTTGTTTATATACTCAAGGTGGTGATTCCTTTTGGATACGAAAACTTTGAACCATCATTACTCGTTTACCATCATTACTTGGCGTTAGCAAGCGATTTTATATCAAAATGTAGTTTAACATTTTCTGTTTTTACTGAATATAATGCAACTGAATGATTTTGATTTTCCAATAAACTTTTACTGTATTTAAGAAGGAGCGTAATTTTTCCGATTTTTCAGACCGAAGTAAATTATTTCTGGAAACATTGGTTGCATCATTCGATACGTCTATCAAACAGCTGGGGGCCCTTTTTTGGTTACGAATTATAAAATCTATCTTCGTTATGAAGATATCACTTAAAATGTAAGCGGAACCCTGGAGTTTTCCCAAATTTGGCAAGCTACCACTTTAGCTAGAAAACAGCTATCAAAGTATATATATACGTACGTAACTAAAACTGGTCGCGGACTCGTGGCGTATTTTTGTGTTGAACACGCCCGCTAAGTGGCAACCCTCAAGCTTGAATACTAAATTCTACACAATTTCTGATCTAAGAAAGTTGGTCATATATCAAAGGGAATCACCACCATAAAATATATATAAACTTTTTATGTATAATTTCAAAAGTTGATATAATATAATCTTATTAAACGATGTGGAAAGGAAACACTTCGCGGAAAGAAAGTTAGTGACTACTATAAATGAAACGATGACGATGAAGCCTGCCCTTGGGAGCGCCTTGGTCGTGGTGGACTGGCAGAACCCATTCCCCTGGTCCCTCCTGGTAATGGCGACGAATGGCTCTCCCTTCCGTGAAAAGTTTGTAGCTATACTGCAGCATTACGAACGCAATTTTTTCAAATTTAACAAATTATGAGAACATTTACAAGGGTTTTTTATTAAGCAATGTTTTTAAAATAATAATTAATTTGCACTAATTCACCGTCATCCTTTTATTTTATCGTATTCACTAACTATCTTTCCACGAAATTTTTCCTTTTAGCCATTATCATTTAATGAGATACCATTTTTTGAAATTATAAATAGTGTATATATACAGGGGAGGGGCGGATCCGGGGGGGCGGGCGGATTTGAAGGTAGGAAAAATTAAGGAGAGCAAGAGGAAAGAGCAAAAAACCAAAAACGCCTTCGGCGCAAATTTTCTACTTTTTTAACCGCATATTTGCATTTATGAAGAAAAAGTTTGAAATGCATCGAATTTTTGCCTAAAAATGTCAAGAATTTTTAAAAATTTTTCTCAGTTCTTCAATATGAAAAGAATTAAAGTTCCGAAGACCGATTTTATCACAAAAACAAAAAATTTCTTCAACTTCTTCACCCCCCCCCCCCCGCTGAAACAATTTTACCACCCCCGTCACCAAATCCTGTATCCGCCAGTGAGTGTATATACCTATACAATGCTTTTAAGGTAACAACGTTTTAAAAGTATATATATATACAATGGTTCTGGGCTTTTTCTAGGCGAAAAAAGTGGGGGTGGGGAGAGTGGGGGGAGCCACCCCCCACTAGTGGGAGGGGGGAACCCGAAGGGGGGGGGGAACTAGGTGGCGTCGCCTCCATAAAAGGCAATGAAGCGCCTGGCTGCTACCTATATCTATTTTCTCTTTCCTTACGCTAAAAATTGGGTTTGGGGGCAAAATAGGAGTTTGTGGACAAAAAACCGCCGCGGGGGCGGGAAATTGTTGGAATTTTTGAACTAATAACCTTTAAATTTTGGCTTTTTCGGGACCCTGGGGGCGGGGGGGGGAGGCCCCGAAGGGGGGGGGGGGGGGGGACGCAGGCGGCGGCGCCCCCCCCCCCCCCCCCCCAAAAACGGGGGTATTTAAGCACAACGTATATATAATCATGGCGGTCAGACACATTTTTTATCTTAATTTTTGGCCCGGTACTCGCCCGCTGCGATGCACACACACCGCACAATCCGCGCGAAACATGTGTGTTCTATTTTTTTATTATAATAATTTTTGAAAATTCTGTTTGAAGCGGTGGCGGTGACGAGGTGGGCGAAATGGGCGAAGTGAGGCTGGTCTAGCACCGCTGCTTCAGGAGAGCTATTCGTCGTGTCTTTCTCCCCGTGGCTAGTTGTGAGGTATGACGTTAGTGGGTGGGGGGCGCGCGCGGTGGCGATAGCACTGGTGTTGTCTATATTATATGGGCTATAGCAAACAATATTGGGGGAACAAGCATATTAGGTAGTGCGCGTCAGCGCACTACCTAGAATAGGGAAAAAAAGGCGTATTGCGGCCTCTTGGAACATAGTTTCCCCTGTTGCCGGCGGAGGAGTTGAGGTAGAGCCTTCATATTTTACCAGTAGAAACCCCTTCACGAGGGGTACATGCTGTGCAAATTTGAGCAAAATCGGCCGAGCCGTTTTTGAGATATGACAGATTCAATTTTTCAATGCACGACTTTCTCTCCATTTTTCCCCCCCCCCCCTAGGGGTCGGAGGTCTTAGATTTCCTATACCATATGGGGTTTTTTTTGAACAACTTTTTCCCCATTTTTGGGGAAATGAGTATGGAGTAGGTAGGGTCCCCCCATAGGTCTGTGTACATAGCAGGATTTCGATTTTTTCGGAGATAGTTTTTTTCAAAAATGGTCAATCCTTCTGTTCAAGTAAACTTGAACTGGGGCAGGCCGATGGGTCTGAGGTTCGCCGAGGAGCATGGCCCCATGGTCTAGATTGCCATGGGGTATATGAATTTTGGATCTGTCCCCTGTAGTTTTCTGGCCGGGGGTCACTAGTTAACGTGTAAAAGGGGGGGTCTGGGCCTACGGAGTAGGCAGCCCTATACATAAGAGCTGTTGGGCTGAGGTTTCGTATTCGAATAGGAACCCCTATATGGTGAATCTAAAGGGCCCATTAGTTTCGCTGTAGGACCTATCCATGTGGCTGGGGGGCACCCTGATGGTGGTGGGCCCTACCGTGACGCAACTCCAACTTTAACCTCTTCTACACAGATATCTACAGTGAGCAGGTCTCTCTTATTTGGGGTTTGGGGTGGGGTGCGGGGGCACTACAGCATAGACTATAGTAGGTTTCGCCCGGACCCCTGTGGCGCCCTGGCCAGAGGTCCGGACCGTGGACCATGCCCAAAATGGCCAAAAATCGATTTTTTCAAAAGTGGCCAAGTTTGGTATCAAATGAAAGCCCTTGGTGAGGCGAACATTTTTTGTCATTGGAGGACCCCTCCAAAGTGGCCCCAGTGGCCTGTGGCGCCCTGACCAGGGTCCGGACCGGTCCAAAATGACCAAAAATCGATTTTTCCAAAAGTGGCCAAGTTTGGTATCAAATGAAAGCCCTTGGTGAGGCGAACATTTTTTGTCATTGGAGGACCCCTCCAAAGTGGCCCCAGTGGCCTGTGGCGCCCTGACCAGGGTCCGGACCGGTCCAAAATGGCTAAAAATCGATTTTTCCAAAAGTGGCCATGTTTGGTATCAAATGAAAGCCCTTGGTGAGGCGAACATTTTTTGTCATTGGAAGACCCCTCCAAAGTGGTCCCAGCGGCCTGTGGCGCCCTGGCCAGGGTCCGGACCGGTCCAAAATGGTCAAAAATCGATTTTTCCAAAAATTTCCAACTTTGGTATCAAATGAAAGCCCTTGGTGAGGGGAACATTTTTTCTCATTGGAGGACCCCTCCAAAGTGGTCCCAGCGGCCTGTGGCGCCCTGGCCAGGGTCCGGACTGGTCAAAAATCGATTTTTTAAAAAAAATTACAAGTTTGGGATCAAATGAAAGCCCTTGGTGAGGCGAACATTTTTTCTCATTGGAGGACCCCTCCAAAGTGGCCCCAGTGGCCTGTGGCGCCCTGACCAGGGTCCGGACCGGTCCAAAATGGCTAAAAATCGATTTTTCCAGAAGTGGCCATGTTTGGAATCAAATGAAAGCCCTTGGTGAGGCGAACATTTTTTGTCATTGGAAGACCCCTCCAAAGTTGTCCCAGCGGCCTGTGGCGCCCTGGCCAGGGTCCGGACCGGTCCAAAATGGTCAAAAATCGATTTTTCCAAAAATTTCCAACTTTGGTATCAAATGAAAGCCCTTGGTGAGGGGAACATTTTTTCTCATTGGAGGACCCCCCAAAGTGGTCCCAGCGTCCTGTGGCGCCCTGGCCAGGGTCCGGACTGGTCAAAAATCGATTTTTTAAAAAAATTCCAAGTTTGGGATCAAATGAAAGCCCTTGGTGAGGCGAACATTTTTTCTCATTGGAGGACCCCTCCAAAGTGTTCCCAACGGCCTGTGGCGCCCTGACCATGGTCCGGACTGGTCGAAAATCGATATTTAAAAAAATTTCCAAGTTTGGTATCAAATGAAAGCCCTTGGTGAGGGGAACATTTTTTCTCATTGGAGGACCCCTCCAAAGTGGACCCAGCGGCCTGTGGCGCCCTGGCCAGGGTCCGGACTGGTCCAAAACGGCCAAAAATCGATTTTTCAAAAAGTGGCCAAGTTTGGTATCAAATGAAAGCCCTTGGTGAGGGGAACATTTTTTCTCCTTGGAGGACCCCTCCAAAGTGGACCCAGCGGCCTGTGGCGCCCTGACCAGGGTCCGGACTGGTCAAAAATCGATTTTTTTAAAAAATTCCAAATTTGGTATCAAATGAAAGCCCTTGCTGAGGCGAACATTTTTTGTCATTGGAGGACCCCTCCAAAGTGTCCCTAGCGACGACGCGACGACCCCCCCCCTCCCCGGTGGGAGTTCGGCCCCCCGTCATCCTCTTTTCCGATAACCCGTCTGTAAACGTTTTCTGATGTAGATACAATTGCGTTTTTCAAATTTCCGTACCCCACGCAGCGCGACGACACCCCCCCGTGGGAGTTCGGCCCCCCGTCATCCTCTTTTCCGATAACCCGTCTGTAAACGTTTTCTAATGTAGATACAATTGCGTTTTTCAAATTTCCCTACCCCACGCAGCGCGACGACCCCCCCCCCCGGTGGGAGTTCGGGCCCCCGTCATCCTCTTTCTCGATAACCCGTCTGTAAACGTTTTCTGATGTAGAAACAATTGCGTTTTTCAAATTTTCCGCACCCCACGCAGCGCGACGACCCCCCCCCCCCCGGTGGGAGTTCGGCCCACCGTCATCCTCTTTTCCGATAACCCGTCTGTAAACGTTTTCTGATGTAGATACAATTGCGTTATTCAAATTTCCCTACCCCACGCACCGCCTCGCCCCCCCCCCCCCCCGGTGGGAGATCGGGCCCCCTTCATCCTCTCTCTCGATAACCCGTCTGTAAACGTTTTCTGATGTAGATACAATTGCGTTTTTCAAATTTCCCTACCCCACGCAGCGCGACGACCCCCCCCCCCCCCGGTGGGGGTTCGGGCCCCCGTCATCCTCTTTCTCGATAACCCGTCTGTAAACGTTTTCTGATGTAGATACAATTGCGTTTTTCAAATTTCCGTACCCCACGCAGCGCGACGACCCCCCCCCGGTGGGAGTTCGGCCCCCCGTCATCCTCTTTTCCGATAACCCGTCTGTAAACGTTTTCTGATGTAGATACAATTGCGTTTTTCAAATTTCCCTACCCCACGCAGCGCGACGACCCCCCCCCCCCGGTGGGAGTTCGGGCCCCCGTCATCCTCTTTCTCGATAACCCGTCTGTAAACCTTTTCTGCTGTAGAAACAATTGCGTTTTTCAAATTTCCCCACCCCACGCAGCGCGACAGACCCCCCCACCCCCCCGTAGGGAATTCGGCCCCCGTCATCCTCTTTTCCGATAACCCGTCTGTAAACGTTTTCTGATGTAGATACAATTGCGTTTACCAAATTTCCGTACCCCCCGCAGCGCGACGACCCCCCCCCCCGGTGGGAGTTCGGCCCCCCGTCATCCTCTTTTCCGATAACCCGTCTGTAAACGTTTTCTGATGTAGATACAATTGCGTTTTTCAAATTTCCCCACCCCACGCAGCGCGACAGACCCCCCCGGTGGGAGTTCGGGCCCCCGTCATCCTCTTTCTCGATAACCCGTCTGTAAACGTTTTCTGCTGTAGAAACAATTGCGTTTTTTCAAATTTTCCGCACCCCACGCAGCGCGACGACCCCCCCCCCCCCCGGTGGGAATTCGGCCCCCCGTCATCCTCTTTTCCGATAACCCGTCTGTAAACGTTTTCTGATGTAGATACAATTGCGTTTTTCAAATTTCCGTACCCCACGCAGCGCGACGACCCCCCCCCCCCCGGTGGGAGTTCGGCCCCCCGTCATCCTCTTTTCCGATAACCCGTCTGTAAACGTTTTCTGATGTAGATACAATTGCGTTATTCAAATTTCCCTACCCCACGCAGCGCGACGACCCCCCCGTGGGAGTTCGGGCCCCCCGTCATCCTCTTTTTCGATAACCGGTCTGTAAACGTTTTCTGATGTAGAAACAATTGCGTTTTTTCAAATTTTCCGTACCCCACGCAGCGCGACGACCCCCCCCCGGTGGGAGTTCGGCCCCCCGTCATCCTCTTTTCCGATAACCCGTCTGTAAACGTTTTCTGATGTAGAAACAATTGCGTTTTTTCAAATTTTCCCCACCCCCCGCAGCGCGACGACCCCACCCTCCCCGGTGGGTGTTCGGCCCCCCGTCATCCTCTTTCTCGATAACCCGTCTGTAAACGTTTTCTGATGTATAAACAATTGCGTTTTTCAAATTTTCCGGACCCCACGCAGCGCGACGACCCCCCCCTAAAAGAGTTCTATAGTAATTTCTTGATGCAGTTTATCGTAGGTTAGGTTGGGCACAGGTTTCTTCTGGGGGCTCCCGGCCTGCAGACCCCCCGTTTGCGTTTTCAATTCTACACTGATCCTTCCATCTGAAGTTGCTTATATATACTTTCTGGCTAAGCAGTCGTATGTAATATGTATGCTGTTTTTGTTTCTGTTTTGCGTAATGTTTTTAGTGTTAATGTTAATGTTAGCGTAATGCTTACTAAAGTCTGACCAAAAAATGTAGAAAGCGAAATTGTTTGCTTTATATCTCGTAAACGCTTCAAGATAACTGCCATAAATTATATATTTTCTGAACCGGAATGATGAGATCTTTCTTCTCGTGAAAAAATTTTTTTGAAATTTCCCGTGCGATTTCAAAGGGTGCCGCTTTTATATGTCCAGAAGGATTGGTAAATGCTACACCCACGATTTTTTCAGGAAAATTTTCCCCTTGCCCGAATGTCCTACACACCAAATTTCAGCTTTGTTGGTTGAAAATTGCGTGAGTTATTCCATTTTTAGATTTTCAAATCCTTTGATCTTTTTCGACTTTGACTGGTTGTTACTCGCCACTCGCTCAACGAAAAAAATTTTTTGATTGGATTTTCAGGACCGCCTGGGTGTCCGCTTTCATCTGATATACGTGGTATTTCAAAATTTGAAAGTCGATTTTTTCGAAAAATACCACTTTTTGACCCAAAATTCCGGCAAAGCGAATCCACCAAAAGTGAATAAAAATAACATAATCGTAAAGTTCATCAAGAGCTGAATCCAACGATATAAAGTTTTCGTGGCTACGACTTATATTGCGCCAGCAATGAATTTTTAAACAGTTTCCTTATTTCAGCTGGTTTTTGCTAGTTTACGCTGGTTCAGGTAAATCTAGGCGGCAACATCAAAGGAAGCCAAAAACCAGCTTGAAATAAGGGAAATGTTTAAAAATTCATTGCTGGCGCAATATAAGTCGTAGCCACGAAAACTTTATATCGTTGGATTCAGCTCATAATGAACTTTATGATTATGTTATTTTTATTCACTTTTGGTGGATTCGCTTTGCCGAAATTTTGGGTCAAAGGTGGTATTTTTCGAAAAAATCTACTTTCAAATTTTGAAATACCACGTATATCAGATGAAAGCTGGCACCCAGGCGGTCCTGAAAATCTAATCAAAAAATTTTTTCGTTGAGCGAGTGGCGAGTAGCAACCAGTCAAAGTCGAAAAAGCGGCAAAGATCAAAGGATTTTGAAAATCTAAAAAATGGAATAACTCACGCAATTTTCAACCAACAAAGCTGAAATTTGGTGTGTAGGACATTCGGGCAAGGGGAAAATTTTCCTGAAAAAATCGTGGGTGTAGCATTTACCAATCCTTCTGGACATATAAAAGCGGCACCCTTTGAAATCGCACGGGAAATTTCAAAAAAATTTTTTCACGAGAAGAAAGATCTCATCATTCCGGTTCAGAAAATACATAATTTATGGCAGTTATCTTGAAGCGTTTACGAGATATAAAGCAAACAATTTCGCTTTCTACATTTTTTGGTCAGACTTTAAAATACGTATATAGTTAACTGTTCAAGGAATAAGGATACATTAACTGTATTTCTCTAACCAACCTGGCCCTGGGCTTTTTCTAGGCGAAAAAGGTTGGGGGACTCCCCCCCCACTAACCCAAAAGTGGGGGGATTCCAGAGTGGTCTAAAATTGGCAAAAATGCTGTAAAAATAACCTGTTTTCTACACATATGTATACTGCTATAACTATGCTTAAAAGTGCTCAAAAATTGAGTTTGATTAGCAAAATAGACGATTTTTGACCAAAAAATTCCGACGAAGCCGGAAAATTTTTGACCAAAAATCCTTAAAATTTGGCATTTTTTGGGCACCTCATAGTGATTGGGGGGATGCCCAAAAAAGTGGGGAAGGGGTCGAGTGGGGGGGGGGGACCTGAAAAGTGGGGGGCGCCCCCCCGCCTCCCCCCCACTAAAAAAGCCCAGAACCAACTATATATATACTCACTTAAATATAAAATTTTCTTAACTGCTCAAGGAAAAGAATACAATGTTTTAAGAGCAAATTTACTCCTAAACTTAAAATTTTCTTCAACTGCTGGGGGCCTGCGCCCCCCAGACCCCCTGCTTATCTGTTTTTCGTTCGCTATTCATGCTTTTGCACTATAATTAAATGAGCACCCAAAGTAAAATGATGCTAAGACTCTTAACCTTATTAAAAAGCAGTAAAAATGCATTAATTCGACGTTTAGTGCGTTTATAGCGTTTATTGCCTTGAGAAGCTATTTTTGTAATTTCACGCAGTAAAATTTTATTGCTTTTATAAAATTTTAAAATACACACGACACGAAAACAAAAATACATAAAATTGGCACAGATCCGATTTTCAAGAACCCTGTTGCAGATGGATGTAATTTGAACTTTAAAGAGTTTTGCCTTCCGAAAGCTTAATGTGCTTGTTCATCAAATTGAATTTGCTTCTCCTGTATTTGAATGAATTCTTCTGTCTGTAATTAAACAATAAATAAATAACAAATTCTGCGTGCGTGCGCGTACCCTTATAATAAACGTGGTCGAAGCAAATTTTCATTGGAAGCCCCCCCACCAAACATTAAAGGACCCACGCACGACAAAAATCTGGTGTAGGCTAACCCATTTGACCTTGCCCATGTATGAATTAACTACTTTAATTTAAGCTTAGAACAGGTAAAAAATGGTTAAAAATAGGTAAAAATCCGGCGAAGCCGGAAAAATCTTTCAACATTTACCCTCAAAACCCTATTTTTCCTTGCAGTTTAGAGTTCTGGGGGGAAGGCCCGAATCCTGGGGGAGGGCGACCCAAGTCTGGGGGGAACGAATTTCTGGGGGGCCCCTCCACCCCCTCCCCCCTGTAGGAAAAAGCCAGAGTCCCCACCCCACCCCAAAAGTTGCTCAGCTCGCGTAACGCTTTCACTTGATACCAAATTTGACCACGTTTGAAAACTTTTATTTTTGACCCAAAATCGCCTAACTCCCCACCCCACCCCACAACACAACAGGCACTTTGAGCATGCAGTTCTATGACAAAAGTTGCTCAGGTCGCTTAGCGCTTTCATCTGATACCAAATTTGACCACTTTTGAAAATTTTCATTTTTGACCACATGACCTCACACCGACCTGACCCTCCAGATGGCAAAGTAGAACCAGCACAGCAACATGGGTGGATCCGACGGCAAAACGGATGCCAGGAATGAGCTGGGCGCACCAGAAAACCCCTATAGACAAAGTTTAGAGAGGCTATGTATAGTGTTATGTGGCGTTCCCGGAAGTCGGTACCGACCGCACCCTCATTACGGCAAAGTGGAACCAGCACAGCAAGATGGGTAGGTAGGACGGCAAAACGGACACCGGGAATGAGCTGGGCGCACCAGAAAACCCCTATAGACAAAGTTTGGAGAGGCTAAGTAAAGCCTACTATGGACCTCCGGGAAGCGGTTACCGACCTGACCCCTCAGACGGTCAAGTGGAACCAACCCAGCAACTTGGGTTACTCGGGCACCAAACCTGATAGCGGGAATCGATTTTCCGTCCCAAAAAACCTTTGTATGCAAAATTTGAGCCACCTATGTAGCAAAATAAGTGAAAAAATTAAGTTCAAAGTTCGACACAAAATTCACCAACTTTGGCCGGCCAGTAGGTATATACTAGGGATCGACCGGATATCCGGATGCGGCAGAAAAACCATCTGGCTTATCCCCAGTGGGGGTGGGGGTGGGGGGCCGCCCCCCATTCGGTGACCTCCCCCCCATTCGAGGAGTCTCCCCCCATGAAAAGCACCCCCCACAAATCCCGACCTCCCCCCCAATACCCCAAAAATTCCCAAATTTTACCATTTTTACCCAAAATTTTCAAAAAATTTTCCGGCGTCGCCGGATTTTTGACTAAATTTTCGCTATTTTAGCGTAAAAAACACCGAACATTAGTCATTTTTAGAGATTTTTAGCAGTTTGTACACAAAAAACCCACAAAAATTCGAAAAAATTTTCTAAAAATATGCCCCCCCCCATTTTGGGTGAGCCCCCCCATAGAAAATTGCCAAGGGATAAGCCAGAACCATCCGGATCCGGATCTTTTTTTCAGTTAAGGAACCAAATGAAATCTATTATTGAAACCAAAATATTAATGCTTAGACCGCTCAAAAGTAATTTCTAGCAGCAGGGGCGCACTTAGGGGGGAGGGGGCGGGGGGGGGGGCGGGCGCCCCCCCCCGTCGCGATTCGAAGGTGGGAAAAATTAAGGAGAGAAAGAGGAAAAAGGACAAAAACCAAAAAATTTCGCGCCTTCGGCGCGAACTTTTCACTTTTCAACGGCATATTTAATGCATTTATGAAGAAAAAGCTTGGACTGCATCCGACTTTTCAGAGAAAATTACCATTTTTGCCTAAAAATGTCAAGAATTTTAAATTTTCTCAGTTCGTCAGTATGAAAAGAATTAAAGGTTCGAAGACCGATTTTATTGCAAAAACAAAATTTTTTCAACTTCTGGGCGGCTCTGCCCCCCAGACCCCCCGGTAGATGAACGGCTATTTCGGAATCTTGTGCACCTGGCGAATGCAAAAACTTTTTGAGACTCAACTCCCCTCTTCTAAATCCCGGGTGCGCCCTTGGTCGGCGCAAAATTTATTCGATTTTTGTTTAATTTACGCTTATTTTTGAATTTTAAACCTGGTTTTCAAAAATTTTGCCCCCAGACCGCCCCAAATTTTTTGAGGTCCGCCCCCCCTGAAAAAATTTCCTATGTGCGCCACTGTCTAGCAGCAAATTTTCGTGTTAAGAGTGTGGCTTTTACTGGGGGCTGCCGCCCCCAGACCCCCGTGTACCTTAATATTCAACTGAACCCGAGTTAGTAGACGTTGATATTTTGTTATATTAACTAATTTTTATGCATGTCAGGTTAAATGAATTTTTTTATTTAACCACTAGTAACAAAAATGCCCTAACGGTAAATGCTAGACGGGAGAATAGGGAAATGCTGATAAAGCGGAAAAATGCCAATAGTTTCGTGCAGATTAATGTCTACTCAGCGACTTAAATTATTGAAACCAGCTTTTTGGCGCAGAATAGGAATCTAGCCAGCGCCTAAAATGATTGAAACCAGCTTTTTGGTGCAGAATAGGCATTGTAGTCAGCGCCTAAAATGATTGAAACCAGCTCTTTGCTGCGGAATAGGGAATCTAGTCAGCGCCTAAAATGATTGAACCCAGCTCTTTAGTGCAGAATAGGGAATCTAGTCAGCGCCTAAAATGATTGAAACCAGCGTCTGGGGTAGAATAGGCGCCTCTCGCCATCCACCCTATTCGCGTGATGTGCTCAGATACGTACTCAATCGCAATGGCGTGACTATAATACATTGGTTTGAGAAGGCTTATGAGATAACTTGATAGTCGAAATGATAAAGTAACAAGAACCAAAAATGCTCCTTCGTCGCATGTAAAATACATATGAGTACTCTCAGGCAGGTTGTACAAACACGGAAACTAGCCTGTAAAATGCATATGAGTGGCGTTGAGGTTGTAAATTAAGGAAAACAAGTTGCAACGGCTTAACATATGAGCCTGTCCTACAACGAGGCTCATATTGGCGTATGTCATAATATAATTTGTCGATATTTGACCTTCTCATAAATAGCACCTAAAGCTTTTCATTACAAAATTGTCCTTCACACAGCTTGTCGCTAAGACATTATATAGTCAGGGCGGGGAAAAAACACATATACGGAACTAAGGCTGTAACTTTTCTGTCTTAAGGCTGAGAAAGCTTGCGTTTGTACCATGGTGTATATCGCTCCTAGTTCTATCGATTCATGTATAGAAATCCGCCTGATCCCTTGTACATCAGTAGCAATAATCGATTTTGTCTGTGTTTTTTCTCCCCGCAATTTGGGGAAAAACACACCGGCGGGGAAAAACACGGTGCTAAAAATGCTCCTGGGTGTTCCGCGGGACACCAATTGTTACAGATTAAAGGTTGTTTGTACATTTTTGACCATGCTAAATAACATAGTGCACTTTGTTTCCAGTAGAAAGCTGCTTATCGGACATAGTCAGATGCATTTTATGTCAAGGCACCTGAACCCATGAAATGATCGCAAATCGCAGCAAAATCGGCACCAGACAACTATAAATATACCAAAACACTTGCAAATGTCATTGTTTATCATTATTTAAGTTATTTTTGGCGTTAAATTGCAATTTCATTAAATTTTTTAAGATTTTTAAAAATTTGCCTTGTAAACATATGAAACGTGGCACGATGATGCAGCAAATTTTAATCCTTAATTTATGAGCTACTAGAGGCTCTAAGTGCATATTTTTTGAACCAAATTACAAAACAAGATCCGCTTTATCGTTTAAGACCATCAGAATTGCTCAGAACTACATATTGGACTATTTGTGAAAATTGGGTGGTGTGTTTTCCCCGCTGAGGGGTCAAAATGGGCGGGGAGAAAAAACACACCCAGTACTCAGCCTGCATAAAAGGCAGGAGGCTGCCGTCTATACCAAACGCTAGAGGGGGTCCACATATATAGTCAATCGGGAAAAACCGCCATTTTTTCAAACTTTTGGACGTGTAGAACTCATTTTTTGGAATTATGGGAAAATTCTTGTAGTTTGAAGAATGGCAACCCCTCCGGATTATTTTCATGTATTAATGACTTCTCTGGACCGTAGCAATAGAGAGTACTATGTGGTTTATTTCCTGGGGAAAAAAGCCAAAATCGGGAAAAAAGCCATGGTCGAAGCATATCCTGAAGGCGTAGACCAATTCTGAGTGTTCCAACGTGTTCAGCGTCGCTTATTTACCCTAGATGTGTTGTTTACCGAGGCAAATTGCCTTCGTAAAGCATTAAATAGAACTTTTTAGTTTGCAGCATAAACTGGCTAGGTTTCATCAAATATAACGTAAACATATAAATTTTTTAAAAACTTGCTAAAACGAAGGCTAACCACAAAATAGTGTTTTCCAATGAATTCGTAATGCTCTTTTTGGCCAAATGTGCCAGTTTCCGGATGAAATGTGGAGTGTAGCGGTCAAAACGACTGACGTGACATATTAGTCCAAAAGTTGCGCATTTCAGGGGCTGTCCACCTACAAACGGTATTGCTTTGTAAAACTTGAATTGCTGATTATTTTCAACATAGTTATCATGCCAGAAATCCAGAAAAACTGCTCACTATGGGCCTCGCAATCGACTGGCTTTTTTTCCCGATGGGTCAAAATCATCGGGAAAAAAAGCCACACCTGCCCAGAGACAACGTGACATATTGAACTGTTTGCAATAGTATGAGGACAAAGCCAGACATGTTCTCTCTTGATTGCAATAGAAATTATTCAGATAGCGCTATTGACACTAAAGTTATGAATTTTTGAAACATTACCGTTTTCCCGCCTTTTCAGGAACAAAATTTTCCAAAAAATGTCGACCCCGCTGGTGACTATAGAGGAGAGATAGAAAGCTAAAAATCAGCGTGTGGGCTTATATTGAGGCCGCCATTCTACACGCCAAATATTACTGCAATAGCTTCATCCGTTAGGCCACAGCGGTCGTGGCTTTTTTTCCCGATTGACTATACCCCTATGCCAAAGACTAGCTAAGTTTTCCTTATAGGTGTCTAGAAATAAGCTTAGCAAAATTTAAAATTTCTTAGGTTTCAGAGGTGTTTTCAGGGGTCAACTTTGGAACA
Organism: Trissonchulus latispiculum; assembly: GCA_030248195.1. NCBI lineage: Eukaryota > Metazoa > Nematoda > Enoplea > Enoplida > Ironidae > Trissonchulus > Trissonchulus latispiculum. The sequence goes on from JASAND010021771.1 coordinate 29,494, forward strand.
CTGTCAAAATAGACCGCTTTGGCCAATACCAACCTTATGGGTATGGTTTTACTGTAAACAGATAGCGCTTTCATTTGCACTATACTAGGTCTCTATATCTGCTACCGTGAGTTCTCTGGGCGGGTGTGTTTTTTCTCCCCATCTTTTCGGGTGTGTTTTTCCCCGCCCTGACTATACCGTGCATACGCATTATACGGCATGCCACTTTGCGCTCTGACTCAGAGCCATGTGGTGAAAGCATTACGTATGTGAGAGTAGTGTGTCATAGTGTTCCGAGAATACAGTAGGTGTACTATAGTGCTTCCGGAAATAGTAGGTGCCATGGTGTTTCGGGAAACATCAGCTTGCATGTACAGTTAAACTTGAGGTGTCGCAGTTCACTTCGTTCTGTCCATTTCTTTCAAGCCACAATGTTAACATGTTATGTCTATTCATTCGTTTTTTCTTTAATATGATGACCTGATGATCTTTAGGAAGGCTGCACTGTGACGCCAATATGAGCCTCGTTGAAGGACAGGCTCATATGTTAAGCCGTTGCAACTTGTTTTCCTTAATTTACAACCTCAACGCCACTCATATGCATTTTACAGGCTAGTTTCCGTGTTTGTACAACCTGTCTGAGAGTACTCATATTTATTTTACATGCGACGAAGGAGCATTTTTGGTTCTTGTTTTCCATTCTTTTACATATGTATGCGCAAAAAAGAACCAACATAATATATTTCCGATCACCATGCGAAAGCAGATACTATTTGACCGAAAATCGCCGAAGTCCCCACCCACCCCACCCCACCACAGCACTCTACAGCCACTTTGAGCATACAATTCTATGACAAAAGTTGCTCAGCTCACTTAGGGCTTTCATTTCGTACCAAATTTGACCACTTTTGAAAAATTTCATTTTTGACCGAAAATCGCCTAAGTCCCCACCCCACCCCACCATAGCACTCTACAGCCACTTTGAGCATGCAATTCTATGACAAAAGTTGCTCAGCTCACTTAGGGCTTTCATTTGGTACCAAATTTGACCACTTTTGAAAAATTTTATTTTGGACCACCTGACCCCTTACCGGCCTGACCCCTCAGACGGTCAAGTGGAGCCAGCCCAGCAAACTGGGTGCGTTGTACAGCAAAACGGACACCGGAAATGAGCTGGACGCACCAGAAAACCCCTATAGAGAAAGTTTTGAGAGGCCAAGTAGAGCCTAGTATGGACCTCCAGGGAACGGTTGCCGACATGACCCTCCAGACGGCAAAGTGGAACCAGCCCAGCAAGATGGATGAGTCGGGCGGCAAAACGGACACCGGAAATGAGCTGGGCGCACCAGAAAACCCCTATAGAGAAAGTTTTAAGAGGCCAAGTAGAGCCTAGTATGGGCCTCCAGGTAGCGGTTGCCGACATGACCCTCCAGACGGCAAAGTGGAACCAGCCCAGCAACTTGGGTCAGTCCGGCAACAAACTTGATAGCGGGAATCGATTCTCCGTCCGCAAAAACCTTTGCACGCAAGATTTGAGCCTTCCAGGTCGCAAAATAAGCGAAAAAACTAAGTTCAAAGTTGGAACCAAAATTCACCAACTTTGGCAGGCCAGTACCCAAAAATTACGCTCAGGGCCGGAAAATCATATAGCAATTGAACGACCTTGATATGTGTCCTATTCAGCCATATAGGCAGTATTGCCCCATATATAGCCCAGTCTGACTTATTACGGCGCCTTTGAAGCATACTTTTTGGCCATTTTAGCGTTTTGGCCGACTTTGCCCCCCCCACCAAAAATTTTTTCCGGCTCTGGGAGGCATAAAAACTAGCCTGTCTGCTTATTTTTGTTGCGTACTCCAAGAATATATATGGTTTTCATAGGCAAAAATCTGTTGTTATTAAAGCTACAAAACCCCCTTACCAAACGTCAAAGCGGAGAACCGGAAAAAACATCTCTCGTAAGCGATTTTTGGCATAACTTTTTAACGGAAAGTGGTACGGGGATGAAACTTCAGGAACATACCAAACTCGACACGTACAATTTTTTGCGCACATAATCTGCGCAGGATCTGCGCAGCCTTGTTTTGCACGGTCATTCGACCATTTTCACCAAATTTAGTTCACCCATTATTATATTGAATGAAACGTGGTTGAAAGAATATCCAAATAGCTTATTTTTCTGTAATGACCAGTATAATATTTATCGCAGGGATCGGGAAAACGGAGATAGGGGGGAGGTGTAGCAATTTTGGTGAAAAAATGTTTGTCCAGCAGGGAGCTAAAAATACCAGATTTACATTCCATTGAAGGAATTGCTGTTGAAGCGCGTGGGTTGGGAAGCAAAAAATATATATACAGCACTTTCTATAGAGCAGCTGTTTCCTGCACTGACTGTTTCTCAAGTTTGGAAAAATGTTTAAAATTTTTGCTAAATAAGCAGACCCCTCTTATTGTCACTGGTGATTTCAATTTACCCGGTGTGGATTGGAAGGTACCACACGCCGTTACTACTTTTAATCAGGATAAGTTTTTAAATTTGTTTCTGGAAAACGGTTTTTACCAAAAGGTTCATGAGCCCACAAGGGGAAGTAGTACGTTAGACCTTGTTTTCGAAAGCATTCCAAACCTGGTTTCTGATGTCAAAATTCAATCTCCCGTCGCTAATAGTGACCATTGTAGCGTATGCTTTAATGTAGATGCAAGTTTCGTATCTCCTCACAGCCGGTCGTACTTTTGTTGGGACTTGGCGGACTATGCGGGTATGCTTACTAGCCTTGAAATGGTGAATTGGGGTAATTTATTTGCTCCGCTTACTGCTGTGAACGATAAGTGGCTGGTTTTTAAGGAGTTATGCTTACAAATCATTGAGGAAAACGTACCAAAGAAAACTATTTCAGGCAAGAAAAGGCCGAAATATCCTAAAAACATTAGGCGCCTTTTGTCTCATAAACGAAAATTGCATAAAGTTTTGCTAAAGTCTCCCAGTAACGAAAATAAGTTGCGATTTAATGAGATTTCTGCAAGATGTGACACGGAAATTTGCAAATTCAATTACAATTCTGAGTTAAAATATGTACAGAAACCTTCTAACCGTGCTTTCTATACTTATGTGAAACGTAAACTGTGCTGCAATGAGGATGTATCTGTATTGTATTCAAATGATAAAATAGCCGTTGAAGATAAGGACAAGGCTAACTTACTAAACTGTCAGTTTGAGTCTGTTTTTGTGCGGGACGACGGGAGGGCCGCCCAACTGACGGAAAAAGAATTTGATTTTGGTTTCGAAAATGTGCTCTTTACTAGTAACTCTATTCTTGAAGCTATTAATACTTTAAATGTTACCTCTGCCGCTGGTCCAGATGAAATTCCTGCTAGGTTCTTTAAAGTTTGCAAATATCAACTTTGCCGACCACTTCAGATTGTTTCAGCAGTCTTTCAATGACGGGATTTTGCCAGAAGATTGGTTAGTCGCGCACGTAGTACCTATTTATAAGGGGAAGGGTAGCAGATCGTCTCCGGAAAATTATCGGCCAGTGTCATTGACTTGTATTTGCTGTAAGATTATGGAGAAAGTATTTTAGAGACTTTGCTCGAGCATTTGATAAGAAATAAGCTTATAAGTAGGGAACAACATGGGTTCTTGTCTCACCGATCAACTCAGACTCAGTTATTGGAGTGTGTAAATTTCTGGTCAGCCAAACTTAACGATAAAGAGGGGATTAAGGTACTGTATTTGGACGTAAGCAAGGCTTTTGACTCTGTTTCGCATGTCAAACTTAAGAGCAAACTTAGATCTTAGATCTTAGATACGCGGGCAGGCTTTGACTTGGTTAGAGTCTTTTCTAACGGGAAGGGTTCAGTACGTTAGGGTAAGGAATGTGCTTTCCGATGTTGCTGAAGTATTTAGTGGAGTACCCCAAGGCAGTGTTCTTGGACCCGTGCTCTTTCTTATTTATATTAACGATCTCCCTGATGTTTGTGTGAACTCAAAAGTAAAGATTTTCGCTGACGATACTAAAATATTCTCCTCAGGAGCTTCTCTAAATCACTTTTTGAGTTTCCGAAATGACTGTGGTGGTGTCTTTGACTGGGCATCAGAAAACCAACTTTCGATAGCGTCCAACAAAAGTATGCTTCTTGAAATTGGTGCTCCTTATATTGCTACCGATTTTGAAATCAATGGATTAAAAATACCAAAAGTTGAATATGTAAAGGATTTAGGGGTTTACATTACCTCTGATCTGAAGTTTTCTATCCATGTAGATAAGACATGTGCTAAAGCTTTTCAAAAGACTGCTGTTATCTTTAAGTCCTTCTGCTGTCGTGATCTTAAATTTTTATTAGCTATGTATACACTTTATGTCAGACCAATTTTAGAGTATAACTGTTGTGTCTGGTCTCCTTATCTAATGAAGGATATTAATAAGTTAGAATTGGTGCAGAGGCGATTCACGAAAAGAATACCTGAAATTCGGGATCTTTCCTACAGTGACCGACTCAAAATTACGGGCCTTGAGACACTTGAGAGTCGTAGACTTAAAGCGGATCTAGCTCAAGCTTACAAAATTATCCACGAAATGGGTATATAATGTAAATTCTGCAGAATTTTTTTCTTACGCTGTAGAAACAGGTACACGTGGTCATTGAAATTGCGAAACTGCAGGTCCTGGCTTGATTGTCGCAAGCATTTTTTTACAAACAGGGTAGTTCCAGTTTGGAACAGTTTAAATTCTGGCATCATATCCGCCCCAAACGTTAGTGTATTCAAAAAGAGGTTTGATTCTGTTAATCTACGTAATTTCTTAAAATACAAGCCTGATTAACAATTTCATATAAT
>JASAND010021773.1:0-14296 GCA_030248195.1 Trissonchulus latispiculum
ATATATACCTTAAATACGGTGTTTGAGCTAGTGAAATTAGATTCAGACAGGATACCTATAACCAAACATTATATGACTCTAATGACATTAAGCAAGACGGTGAGGATTTTTTCAGACTAGGGATTGGGAATAAAAGTAAAGAGTCTGTAGGCAAGATGGTAAGAGGTCGTCGTGATGTCAAGCCGTTGAAACCACGGCAGCGAGCGTCAATATGAGCCCAAGAGAAACGTGGCGGCTCATATTAGCCAGTTACAGCTTGTCCTTTACCGATTTAGATGCTGGCTCATATTAGACGTTTTAAATCTTGTCCTTGACATATTTAAATGTTGACCATCATAGCTCATATTGCATTTTACATGCGACTGCAAGGAGCATTTTTCCTACTTGTTATATTATGAGTTATGACATACGCCAATATGAGCCTCGTTGTAGGACAGGCTCATATGTTAAGCCGTTGCAACTTGTTTTCCTTAATTTACAACCTCAACGCCACTCATACGCATTTTACAGGCTAGTTTCCGTGTTTGTACAACCTGCCTGAGAGTACTCATATATATGTATTTTACTTGCGACGAAGGAGCATTTTTGGTTCTTGTATATATACATCTGTAAAAACATAAATATTGCAAACATTTTTGTCAAATAGACTTTGAAAATTTTGTATGTATATATGTTTATATAACACGTAAACAGGAAAATGTTGGAAATTTATGAAATTTGAAAAAATTCTGCAGAAAATTCTGCAGTTTAATCGTCCTATCACATAGAAACCGTGTTTTTGTTGCATTTAAAGCCAAACCATACATATTTTAGTTAAAAATTGGCGACTTTTGTCGAAATTGAAACATTTGGTTTGGAATGGCACCATGTCAGATTTTAGCCCCTGGATCACATATAGAAGGTTGAACCTAGGTGTATAATATCTATGCCAAATTGATCAGGAGGCTCTATTGAGCTAAGAAATGCATGAATTTATCCTTTGCTGCTAATGGTTAGAATGATTAGGTTGGTTTTTCCCGCACATGGGTTTTTTGCGCACATGTGTTTTTTCCCGCCGAGTCTAGGTCCCCTCAGGTCGCACCACAGGAACCAGAGCCAAATTGCATACACCATCGTGAAGTTCGAAACATATATGTATATCCTCTGTGAAATTGTAATCTGTCTTGGGCTATGTAGGTCTTTTCAGTAGTTCAGGGTTGACCCCCCAGTTGACCCGCTCTAACCCACATGTTGGGAGTTGGGACCAAAAATTCCAAAATTTTCAGTCCCAAAAGTTTGCTGAGAGGCAGCGGGAGCTACAATAACACACCCTCCCTCCAGGGTAGTTTTTTCCCTCCGCGCTATATATATATACGTATATCATAGGGGTCGCGGCAGCGACTCCTATAATATGTGTCAAAAGTCCCTGGAGACACCGTAAAATAAGCTGCGCAGAGGCTGCGCAAAATCCTGCGCAGATTTCATGCGCAAATTGTAGAGCACATCGAGTTTAGTATGTGTGCGAAGTTTCAGCCCCGTATCACTTTCCGTTAAAAAGTTGTGCCCCGGACCGGTTATGGCGGCGATGTTTTTTTTTCCGGTTTCTCCTATTTAATGGTCGTATTGTCCTGACTTTCCGCCTCTTTCACGTATATAATCTGCAGCGGAGGCCGGACCTAAAGGGGTATAGGGTCTGGTAGTACCCCATGCGCCATTTAAGAATCGCTACTTTTTTTGCGCCGCAGGTGCGCCACAGCGCCGCAGCGGCGCCGCAAAGTCGGCTCAGAGCGAAAAGTGACCATTTTTGTGGTCGCTGCGCAGCTCGAACGTTAAGAGCTGGAGCCGATTTCTTTTTATATTCAGAAACTACATATATTGAACTAACTAAATAGCTAAGTCTCGTTTCTCTATCACTTCCAATGCTACCACAGTGCCCGGTCAAAAATGGTGAAAATTCGAAAAATGAAAAATCGAAATTTCTCGCTGTGTATTCAACTTTGAAAGCTCAATTCTTTCATACAAAGGTTTTCTGGCACGGCGAATTGATTCCCGTAAGCAGTTTTGCCGTCGGACCCACCCATATTGCTGGGCTGGTTCCACTTTGCTGTCGGGAGGGTCAAGTCGGTACCGACTTCCAAGAACACCATATAGGCTCTACCTGGCCTCTCAAAACTTTGTCTAGAGGGGTTTTCGGGTGTGCCCAGCTCATTCCGGTGTCCTTTTGCCGTGGACCCCTTTCTTCTGGTTCCCTTGCGTCGGAGGGTGGTGCATAGCCTCTCAAAACTTTGTCCATAGGGGTTTTCTGGTGCGCCCAGCTCATTTCCGGTGTCCGTTTTGCCGTCCGACCCACCCATTTTGCTGGACTGGTTCCACTTTGCTGTCGGGAGGGTAAATCGGGTAGGGGTCAAGTGGTCAAAAATAAGATTTTTCAAAAGTGGTCAAATTTGGTACCAAATGAAAGCGCTAAGTGAGCTGAACAACTTTTGTCATAGAATTGCATGCTCAAAGTGGCTGTAGAGTGCTGTGGTGGGGGGGGGGTGGGGACTTAGGCGATTTTGGTCAAAAATTAAAATTTTCAAAAGTGGTCAAATTTGGTACCAAATGAAAGCCCGCATCGAACTGAGCAACTTTTGTCATAGAAGTGCGTACCTAAAGTGGCTGTAGAGGCCTGTGGTGGGGTGGGGTGGGGACTTAGGCGTTGCTGGGTCAAAAATTAAAATTTTCAAAAGTGGTCAAAATTCGTTCCAAATGAAGGCCCGCATCGAACTGAACAACTTTCGCCATAGAACTGCATGCTCAAAGTGGCTGTAGAGTGCTGTGGTGGGGTGGGGTGGGGACTTAAACGATTTTCGGTCAAAAATGAAAGTTTTCAAAAGTGGTCAAATTTGGTACCAAATGAAAGCCCTAAGCGAGCTGAGCAACTTTTGTCATAGAACTGCATGCTCAAAGTGGCTGTAGAGTGCTGTGGTGGGGTGGGGTGGGGACTTAAACGATTTTCGGTCAAAAATGAAAGTTTTCAAAAGTGGTCAAATTTGGTACCAAATGAAAGCCCTAAGCGAGCTGAGCAACTTTTGTCATAGAACTGCATGCTCAAAGTGGCTGTAGAGTGCTGTGGTGGGGTGGTGTGGGGACTTAGGCGATTTTTGGTCAAAAATGAAAGTTTTCAAAAGTGGTCAAATTTGGTATCAAATGAAAGCCCTAAGTGAGCTGAGCAACTTTTGACATGGAACCATCCACCAATATTTGCTGTGGCAAATAACGTCACGTGCCCATGAAACTTTTGTCTTTACTTCTTCAACCGGAATTTAAAGGATATATATACCTATTTATATTTATTATATATTTAAAGGATATTTAAAGGATATATATATATATACGATACAGCCAACACACACATATTATCCTCTTTTGTGCGGAGCATTTTTGTTACTTGTATATATATATAATACTTTTATAAATTAGTATTAAATAGGCTTCCATGAGTGGTTATTTTAAGACACCAATATATAGACAAAAATTTAACAAGATTTGCAACTTTCAGACTCCTTGACGTCTTGGGTGTTTGAAATTTGAATTTTTGTGCTTTTCTGAATTCTTCAGCAATGCTTTTAATAAAACGGTTTACTTGAAATTCATTCTCGGTAATACCAAAATTATAACACTTACAGCGACTAACCATTAACCATTAACTTGCAAAATTATTAAACAATTATAGTCATTAAACATTAAACAGTTAAATTTTTAAGATGGTTCCAGTAAAATAGATTAGCAAATTTAAATATTTTAATAAGTATGTACATACTGACGTTTCGAAAATATACTGAATACATAAATAGGTAAGAACAAGCATACGTAAGCCGGGCTGATACTTTCATCCTAACGATTTCGTCTCAAATGTTTAATGAAAACGAAAATTCTGAGTTTATTATGTATGTACTTGTACTTGTATGTACTTGCTAGGCTTCAGCCGCTGTCGGGATGCTATAGAATTTAACTTAAGAATTTAATTGTCGGGATGCTACAACATAATTGACTGAAATGGATCAAAACGTTTTTCAAATTAACAATGCTGGTTGCTAATAAAATTTAAATTATTTATAAATAAAGGTTTTATTTTTTCTCAAGCTTCATGCAAGAAGTTAACATTAATGTTAATCTACTTGAGGTGATTTTGTCTGAACAACTTTGATTGTAAACTGTTCCATGTTTGCGGCTACGACACGCCCAAACATTTCAAAACTTTGTTAGACACTAAGCGAAAATTGTTTCTTTCAAGCTAAATGTTAGTTAAGTCATTTGCAGCATTAAATAAAGCGAAATTGTTGAAACGTATTATCTATAAAAATTCACTAAAAACATTAAAACATTACCAAATCCATAAAAAACGCCATAAACATTAACAAAATCAGAGAACAAAAATTTGAAAATTTACATGTATTTTGATGACTAGATCCGGATCCGGATCCGGATCCGGCCGGATCCAAACTGGATCCGGATCCGGATCCGGCAAAATTTTGGATCCGGTCGATCCCTACAAGATATGCTATAACTTTACAACCTTTAGTATCTAGAACTTTACCCCAATCAACAAGACATTGAAGAAGTTGCGTAACTGTAGACTTTCTACTAAGTCCTCCATGTTGATGCTCACTTAGAATTTTGTTACGTTCTAAAAGAAATAAAAGATGCGGTTTAACACATCTCTCAAAATTTCTCATTAAAGCACAAGTAACACTAATGGGTCTATAATTTAGAGCTTCCGCTTTAGACCCCTTATTTTTAAAAATAGGTACTACATCAGCAGCTTTCCACTCAAGGGGTATACATCCACTGTCTAGAGAATTGTTATACAAAACGAGAAGAATTGGTGCAAGTTCATGCGACAAATTTCTAATAAATTTAGAGGGTATTTGATCAGGTCCACAACTAAGTTTTTGAGGGAATGTTTTTTAAAACTTTAAGTATTTCTTCCTCCGTAAACACTATTGTATCTAGCGTATCAATAGGAGTGTAATTAGTTAAAACAGTTCTTCCGTCATCAATTATAAATACACTACAAAAAGCTTCATTGAATTCTTCAGCGATAGCTTTTTCCTCAGTAATTAAGGCATCACCCTTCTTTAAAACAGGTGAATGCTGTTGATCACCTAATTTTCGATTCACAAATTTCCAAAAGTCTTTGGTATTGGAACTAGTCAAAGCTTTTCATTCAAAGAAGAGATCATTTAAGTACACCTTTTGCTTTACTAAAAGACACACTCTTTTCCAACTTTCTCTGAATTCCAGATCTCCAGTTGCTTTAAATTTGGCCCAAAGTCTATGCTTACGTGAACACAACTTTTGTATCTCTTGAGAAGGTTTGGCGTACTTTGTACAATATGTTTTCTTTGGTACATAAAGCTTTATAGCCTCAATTAAAATGAATTTAAGCACATTCCACATGACTTCAGGATCTAAATTTACAAAAATTTCAGGATAATCAATCGCACAAATATAAGTAGAAATAACTTCATAATTAGCTTTAGTAAAATCGTATTTGATTACAACTTCTTCTTTTAAAGGATATGCACTCGATACAAGGAACTCAACTTTCTCATGGTCAGAATTGGAGAAGGGTTCAGAAACACAAACATTATAAATAGAATCAAAACAATTGGTCATTACTAAATCTAACAAATTATTGCCCCTAGTGGGACTATCAACTAACTGTTTAAGATCAAGAGTTAAGTTTTTAACCCCCACTGCACCCACTGGGCGTGGGGCACCCACCCACAGGTCGGTGGGGCCACTTTTTGTGGCTGGCATAATGACAAAAGTTGATTGCCTCGCCAAGGGCTTTCATTTGATACCAAACATAACCACCTTTGAAGACTTTCATTTTTGACCCCCACCTGACCCCCGACCCGCAGGCTATGGGGATAAGGGGTCACATCCACCGACCTCAGCAGTATGCTCATCGTTTTCAGCGACCCCGATTTACTATCTATGAGTATCACCCCAAGGTCGAAAAATGCCATTTTTAGTGACTTTTAGGCCATTTCTAGTAAAAGTGAGACTTAGAAGCTTTTCACCAAAACAGGCCAAAAAATGCAAAGTTTGGGCATATCTCCTGAAAGCTACAGAGCTACAGCCGGAAACGAGGCGGCTGATGAAGCCGCAAAGGCCGCATCCCGAAATCTGGACCAGCAAGAGGCCTGCGTTGACTATGCGACTGCCAAGGCCGTGATCAAACGGCATTTCAGAGAAATAACCAGACAGGAGCGCCTGAATTCCGACCCTCTCGGCATCTACGCCAACGGATCTGTACCCAACCCCTCCCTGGAAAGCGGCCTGTCCGAACAACCACGTATACAGTTTTTTTCAAGTTGGTTAAATTGCATAAAGTTTAAATACAGTTGATCATAAGTGCATGTAATGATCATAATTGTAAGCGCCCCCCCCGTCGCGATTTGAAGGCAGGAAAAATTAAGGAGAGAAAGAGGAAAAATGGCAAAAAACAAAATTTCTCGCCTTCGGCGCGAATTTCCTACATTTTAACCACATATTTATTGCATTTATATATGAAGAAAAAGCTTGAAATGCATCCGATTTTTTCGGAGAAAATTACCACTTTTGCCTAAAAATGTCCAGAATTTTTAAGAATTTTTTTAAGAGTTTATGAAAAGAATTAAGGATCCGAAGACCGATTTTATTGCAAAAACAAAAATTTCTTCAACTTCTGGGGGGCTCCGCCCCCCAGACCCCCCGCTGGAAACATTTTGCCACCACCCTCACGACATCCTGGATCCGCCAGTGTCTTGTTGCTGTCTAGCACAATAGGTATATATTCAAAACGAAAGCTAAAAGAATGCAACTGTTCAATGCGTTTTTGCCGATAATTTTAAAAAATTTCTCAACTTCTGGGGGGGGGGGGCTCAGAATGGGTGTTTTCTGTCCATATTATGGAAAATTCCCCTACAGCAATTAAAGCTTCGAACCTTTTAGTACGTAACCAGAATGTTTGTGAAAAAATTATTCCAATGTTCCAATTGGAAAATTAAAGAAATGGTTTCAGTCGGCGAAGCTTTTTCAGAAATTAGAATTTATCCAATCCTAGTTTTGGCATTTAATGGATTATATAATCTTTTTAGACTTTTCCATTGCGAATTTTATTACAATTTACAAAATTTCCTCAGCGTCGCCTCCCAGACCCCCCGCGTGGGTTCTTCTGCGTTACACGGACGTGTCCCCCACGGACGTTACACAAGTGCAGTTACCAGAACTTTTGATTGAATGATCCGAAAATAACATTGTTGCAATAAAATAACGCTTAAATTTATTTTATTTCGTATTATATCTCAAAAACAACACTTTTAGATTTTACACAGCTTCAAACAAAAATACACACTGAAATTTAAATTTACACAAGATTTACACAGGTCCGATTTTGAAAAAGAAAACCCTGCTTTTGGGCGACCCCCAAAAAAGCGGGTGGGGGCTTGCCGAAAAGTGGGGGGGGCTCCGAAAAGTGGAGGGGGAACCATAAAGTGGGGGCCCCCACCCCCCCCATAGGTGTACCACCTGTTTGGGTTGGGGGGAGTAGACGGTCCAAATTTGGCTCGGGGGACCCCACCCAAATCCGAAATTTGGGGGGGGGGAGGACCTCCCCCCTAAACTGTACCCAAGTTTTTTTAGCTAAAAATGTTCCTTTTTCGATGTACAGTACATTAAACGTACTCAAAAGCTTCTGTAAATAGTCTTCGTTCGTATGCGAAAATAGGGCTTGAAAATTGACAAATTTGTACTAAAATATGCCTAAATTAGCCCAGATTGTGGTTTATAATTGCGTATATTATAGCCATGGGGTGAAAAAAACCCACCCCCCTTTTTGGGGGGGAAAAACCCACCCGCCTCCTGGGTCATGGGTTGGAGATATGAGCTCCAAACCATGGCAGCAGGAAGCGCGACTCTTTCTAACCTATGTTTGCAAAGATCAAGTCATTTGGTTCACTCCTGCTTATTTTATGACATTTTGAAAATGACAACTACTTTTTGGTTCAACCATCCAAAAATTTACCAAAAGTTTGGACCGATGTAACTTTTGACTGGGTTGGGCTAGAAAAGTTTTGCAAATATGTGCAATGATGGCAACTCTTCCTCTTTGCACACAGCCAAAATTAGACCGATCCGCTGTACCGTTAGTCTGGCACATTGCCAAACGTGGCGGGGAAAAACCCACTTTGGGGGGAAAACCCCACCCAAATTTTTTTGAAAAATTTTTTAACAACTCAACACGGAAACAATTAGAGACTACGTATAGCACGGTACTATCGAGCACGCTGCGTCATCCTATGCGGTCAGATTCGGACAATTTTGCTTACCTGGCTAGCTAGGGGCTAAAAACCTTAAAAGTGCCATTTCGCAGCTGGAGGACCCAATACAGGTACAATTGTGGATTTTAACAGCCAATTCTACGTAAAAAACCATTCTCTACACGATAGAATAATAAGTTCTATCAAATTACATCATTTTTAGCATTTTTCAAAAATTGCCCTATGTTTATGTGTTAAACTTTATGAAACCTGGCCAGTTGATGCAGCATTTTCAACGGCACGTGAGATCTCAAAAAAAGCTACTTAGATCGGGTTTTTTGGTTCATACCAACTAAAAAAGGGTTGAATTTTACACTGGAAGTGTCAGAATTGCGATAGAACAATTTTTAAGACCTGTGAGGGGTGGGTTTATTTTCCCCCCATTTGGGTTTTCCCCCATTGGGTTTTCCCCCCGCTACTTTTTGCATTATACCGCTCTAACGGTACAACTTAGAGAAGTGCAAATAGGCTTAAAAGAAAGTTCTAAGTACGCCAAGTACGATGGTATATAAAGTTCTCAGATAACCCTTATATATAATAAAAAAGTTCCAGCCAAAATCCGAAAATGTGGGTTTTTCCCCCCATGGCTATACCTTTCAATTGCTATAAATAACCATCTTTAGCTGTTTATAGGTAATTTATAGCCTATTTTTCTAATTTTTTCAAAAATTTTCAGAAGTTGCAAAAATTTTTTTCAAAAATTTTGCATTTTTTATTTGGTTTGGACCCAATTTTAGGGGGAGGGGGGTTTGAGCTCGGCTTGGGGGGGGGGGGGGGAGTAGTTGAGGTCGGGTCAGTGTGTTTTATTTCGCCGACGGCTTATGTGTAATGTTATACACCTCGCCAAAAATTTTTGCTATTTTTCAGAAAATAATGTGTAACTACCTAAAAATTTCCAATTTTCTCCCGTTTTGTTTACCAAGTATGTATATAAGTATATTGGTAATGGGAACTAATTATTTCGTGTTGTTTTCCAAGCAAACTGAAAATTGAAAACTAAAATTTACAGCAGAAATTTGTGAAACTTCACGAAATCAACAAGACAAAGTTAAAAAATTAAGCAATTACAACGCAACGAGCTGCATTCATAGGAACGTTAGCTAGAGAAAGGAAAAGCAGCAACAAGATTTAGTTGTGATGATTTTGACTTGATAGAACGAATAAAGATTTATTAACATTAAAAACGCAAATTTATCTGGAGGGAAGTGAATGAATGAACAAATGTAGTAAAGACGAACCGATTGTTAAGTATAAGGTAAGAATGATGTAGAATGGGGGGTATGGGGGGCGAAGCCCCCCAGAAACGGTAAATATGTGGAAACAAATTAATGCTCATTGGAAAAAGTCCCCACTATTTGGCAAAACTTGTCCAAAATTTCTGTGTAACGTTACATAGTCGTCAAAAATTTTTTGCTATTTTCCAGAAAAAAGTGTGTAATTGCACGCGTTTTTGAGCAAATAAAAAACACTGGGTCGGGTAGGGGGGGAGGGGGGTCTGGCCTCTCCGTGGGGGGGTCTCACAGGGGGTAAACTGTAGCCTGGTACACCTATGCCCCCCCCACTAAAAAAATGCCAGCCATTTGGGGGGAGGGGTCCCCCCCTAACACACCTATGATTTGGGGGAGGGGTAAGAAAAATAGAGGGGGGGGGCGCGGCGAAACATCGGTTTTTCGTCCAAAAACTGGAAAAATTTCTCAATTTTAAGCAATTTTTAGCAATTTAAGCAATTTAATTTAAGCAAATTTTGGAAATTTTTCGCTTATTTTCATCAATTTTTCGAAAAACGGTTCAAAGTCCACCCCGGTAGTGGTACTACCACCTTAAGTAGCAGTTAATCGCCAATTTTGCTTTTCCAATTGGCTGAGCCTGCGTCACGTGACTTAACCTGGAACTTAAATCGTACTTAACTCCTACTTAATCTAAGTGGCAATTAGTTAAGCATCAGTTGGTGCAACGAAATTATGTTTCAACTTTAAGTGGCAATTAGTTAATTGCCACTTAACTGCTGCTTAGCCTAATTCCCACTTAATTTAATCACATTTGGTGCAAGCCACCGTTAGTTTGGTGCAATTACGTTGAATGACGAATTTTTGGTGAAGTTTTAAAGTCAGAGTTTTGGAAAGTCAGGCTTTTTTGGACCATGAAAAACAGGACCTACAGTACACTTTTGTTTGTCCTGAATGACTAGCAAAAGTTGCGGAAATGGCCAATAGATTGCTGCACTCAACGCAGAAAAACACGTCTTATGAAAGCAGTCGTAGGCTTCTTTCAACTATAAAGTTCAAAAAACTTGCCACAAGAACAGCAAATATTGGTAAAAATGGCTGTTTTTCATAATTTTCACATTCTTTTGATAATTTCTCACTCATTATATGGTAAAAAAATCACCAACCAATGTTGGCAGGTTAACATATCCATGTCTGTCACATAATGTGGCCAACACAAATGCGTCAATGATTGCTGTGGTGGCACCGTTGATCTTCTAGATGAAAAATGCCTATATATATATATATATGCATAAATTTTTGCAAATGTAGACAAATTGGATATCAATCGATAGCTAACGAAACAAGGAGATACTTTTCTCATAGAACTATGGGTCTAAAATTTATACTTATTTATTAAATTAAATTAAACTTAAAGTTATACTGGGAAGTCCTCCAACGTTAGCTCAGTGCTTCACTCAGGCATGCATTGTGAACGCCTGGATAGCTAGCCTTCAGCCACGTCTGCACTTAAATATCACGTTAGTAAGGGCTTTAATTTGGTGTATCGATCAACCCTGTTCTCGGTCCGCTCAAGTGACCTTGAAGGGCTCATCACCGGAATTTTCTAGTTGTCCAGCTGTGAACCTGAACACAGTTTGACTTCGAATTCGAACACTAATTTTTTGACCCAAAATCAGCAGGCAACCGAATGCCGTCTAAAAATTAAATAACATAGCTAATAATTTAGCACTTTTTAAGCACGATTTAGCAGACTTAGTTTAAAATTAGGCACAATTTACAGAAATTAGACATAGTCTAAAATATAAAATGCATTTTTGTAGTTGCCTGCAGAACAGTAACCTCGAGTGTAGCTAAGAATTTGCAGAGAAGATATAACATTCAGAGTTCAGACCAGTAAGGATTAAGGTTGGGCGGTCCAAAACTTGGTAATCGTGGGAGGGGGAGACAGCCAGGAGGAGGGCAGAGGCAGAAGTGTGGCTGAGCAAAGAATCGGCTGGGGTGGGGGAGTGGGAAATCGGCTTGGAGGGAGTAACACGGGGTCCGATTCTGGGGGTCTGTCTACCCCGACCTCAACGAGTGGTCTACCCCTAAAAAATTGGGGGGCCTGCCCCGAAATTAGCAAAAATTGCGAATGTTTTCGTTTTTGACCAAAAATTAGTAAAAAATGACAATTTTTAGTGATTTTAAAGAATTTTAATTACCTATTTTTGGTAAACATCACTGAGGGGTCTACCCTTTTTTCCTGTCAGGACGAAAGGGTCTGCCCTTTTTTCCTTTACGCTGAGGGGTCTGCGCCATAGGTGTAAGGTGGGGGGGGGGGTTGGGGGGGGTAGCCCCCCAACAACCCTCCCCCAAAACTTTTGGGGGGGACGTCCCCCCCCCAACTGGGGGGGGGGGGGGTAGTCGCGCAAAAGGCGCGAAAAATAGCAAAAAATTGCGTATTTCTAGGGTGAATCTTGAAAACAATTTCATAAATGTCGACATTTTGGGCTTAAACTGTTTATTATTATGAGAAATAGACGTTTTTAACTGTATTATGGATCTTATGACTTATGATTTTGGACTTGGAAACATGTTGGCAATCAAGTTTTTGAGTTTAAAACCACTGTCTAATGTTAAAATTACTTTATGGTTAGATGTTTTTCATCATTGGAAACGGCTGAAAATGCGATTTTTGGCATAAAAAATGAAAAATCTTTTGGGGGAGGGTTGGGGGAGGTCCTGGGGGGGGGTTGGGGAGGGTCGCCAGAGGGGGCCCCCCAGAAAATGTTGGGGGGGGGAGCCTCCCCCCACCCCAAATCTCCGTTACACCTATGGTTACCCTTCCCCCAATTACACCTATGGTATTGACCTTATTCTGGACTCAGGTCTCAGAAACATGATGGCAATCAAGATTTCGAGTCTAAACAAACTGTGTGATGTTGAAATTACTTAATGATTTCATGTTTTTCGGCATTTGCAATGGCTGAAAATGCGATTTTTGGCATAAAAACTGAAAAATATTTTTGGGAGAGGTTTGGATTGGAGCATAGGTGTAAGGTTGGGGGGGTTGCGGGGATAGTCCCCCCAAGCCTTTTTTACACCCCCCCCCCCAAAACTTTTGAGGGGGGAGTCCCTCCCACTAGGTTTGCGGCGGGAAAATAGTGGCGCCGAAGGCGAGAAATTATTGGCCAAATCTCGCAAATTTGCGTAATTTCTAGAGTAAACTTTGAGAAAATTTTCAAAAATGTCCAAATGTTTGCATAAACTGTTTATTATTATGAGAACGTTTTTATTTAACTGTATTATGGACATAGGTGTAAGGTGGGGGGGGGGTTGGGGGGGTACCCCCAAAACCTTTCAACCCTTCCCCAAAACGTTTTTTGAGGGACGTCCCCCCCAACTGGGGTCCAAAAATGGCCAAAAATTGGGTATTTTTAGGGTAAATTTTGAAAATATTTTCACAAATGTCCAAGTTTTTGGTTTAAGCTGTTTGTTATTATGATAAATACAAGTTTTTAACTGTATTATGGATCTTATGACTCGATATTGACCTTATTTTGGACTTGGAAACATGTTGGCAATCAAGTTTTCGAGTTTAAACCCACTGTCTATGTTAAAATTACTTTATGGTTAGATGTTTTTTATCATTAGAAACGGCTGACAATGCGATTTTTGGCATAAAAAATGAAAAAGTTTGTTTGTGGGAGGGGTCTCCAGAGGAGCCCCCAGAAAAGGTTGGGGAGTGCCTCCCCCATCCCAAATCTCCGTTACATCTATGGACATAGGTGTACCTTGAGAAAAAGTTATGGGGAGGGGGTACCCGAAATTAGGGTGGGTGGGGTCAGCCGGTTTGAGGTGGGGTGGGGTCCGGAAAGATTGAATTTGGGGGGGATGGTCAAAAATTTAGAAAAAATTCTCGAATTCGCTGAAAAAACGCTTCCAAAATTCGCTTTCCAACGAAAAATCAACAATATTTCTTCCTTTTTGCTCATTTAGTCGAAAAACTTTTCCAAAAAAATTTCGAATTGTTACTAATTCTGAGGCAAAATTTTCAAAATTTTGAGGGTGGAGTCTGGAAAATTTGGGTGGGTAGGCATAGGTGTAACGGAGATTTGGGGTGGGGGGTTCACTGTATCTGTGCAAAGTCAACCTGGCGGTGGTACAACCTCTACTGCTCACCAATAGCAGGACTTCTTTTCATGTTGCATGAACAACAAATGCTTAAATGAATAAATGCCTGGATTACTCTAAGTTAAAGTATATTGATAAAAATGCCTACTATTCGTGTAACTGTTAGTTACAGAAACCAATCACTCCGTCAATCAGTCAAAGAACAGAGGGAGTGCTAACTTGACAAAGTTGACACTGGAATTGAACTGAATCCTGTCCGCTCACCTAAACCAGTAAGCTTTGAGACCAAAATCTTGGGTCTATGCCTGGTGGTGGATGGAATCTGTGAAAACAATAACTCTTGATTTCTGAAAAATTACTTTTTTCTAAGTATACATAGCCAATTCCCTAATTAAGTATTGTGACAAATATATCTGAATATTGTTGTTAGAGCTGGATTTTAAATATGATGCATAAAATTATGATTGTTTGGCTTTGGTAAGTTAGTGAAACACCTGTGGGAGGGGGAAGTCAACAGCACCTTCTTAGAAACTTTTGCAATGATATATATACATGTAGATGTATTTATATTAGGATAGGATTAACCCGAAGCTCCACCCCACAACGACAAACTTTTTGCCGACT
>JASAND010021778.1:0-25365 GCA_030248195.1 Trissonchulus latispiculum
TTAATTTTACGTCGAGTGAGTAATCGTTCCAATCAGTTTTTTCTTCTCACTTTGTTACTTATATTAAAGAGATTTTCCAAATTTACTTCTAGGAGAGTAAATTTTACCCAACATCAAATTTGAGTCGTCAAAAATGCCGAAACATACAAAAGAAGAACAGTCATAGTTATAACATCGTTAGCAGTGTTAATCGTGATCCCCGGCTTTCGGCCGTAATGTGCCTTGCCGAGCAGAGGCCTATTGCACTAGGAAGGCCAGGAAGTGTACTAAAGTCTGACCAAAAATTCTTGGAACCGAACTGTGAGCGCTTGTCCTGAGTTAACCTTTAAAGTTAGTCTATATAAAGCATATATTTCTAGAAATCTCATGAGGAGGAGAATCCGGTAAAACCATCAAATCTGGTCTATATCCGGTTACCTGATGCCAAATCGATAAAAACGCTTCAGATTAATTCATACTCTAGCATATTGGTCCTTGGCCCAAGACATCTCCGAAAATCCGGTCACATCCGGTCTATGTCTGGTAACCGGATGTCTAGGTCACAAAAACTGTACAGCAAGATGGGTAGGTCGTACAGTTTCGCTGATTGAATTTTTAGATTCAGCGGGTCGAAATTAGTCTATATACGATGTTTCGTCCAATTTGGACCAAAATTGCGTGATTTATGGTCGTATCCGGTGCGAAAAAACGGGAAAAATCGGTTTTTCCGGTCTGGTGCTCGGAATCGCTTATAAAAAATGTGATTTTTTTGGCACAATGAATATTTGGGAGGCTACTTTCATTTTACCGGTGTCAAAGTAATCGAATATCCGGTCGATTTCCGGTTCTGAGCTTTGAAATTTGAGATTTCATGGGCTATTATCTCAGTATCCGGTTGGTCCGGAAGTCAAATTATTTGATTAAAATGACATTTTGTCTATCCTTAACAAGCATCAACCTCAAATTACTTCATATCTGCTGTAATTTCAGAATGATAGCGTTTTAAATACGTGCTGATTTTGCTTGTTTTGTATAATTGTTAAACCGGATATGCGATTTGATCCCATACGCTTAGCTTTGTCGCACGCAATATAACTTATTTTTGAACCATTTTTAAAACGCTATTATTCAAGAATTACAGCAGATATGAAGTAATTTGAGGTTGATTCTTGTTAGGGATAGACAAAATGTCGTTTCAATGAAATAATTTGACTTCCGGACCAACCGGATACTGAGATAATAGCCCATGAAATCTCAAATTTCAAAGCTCAGAACCGGAAATCGACCGGATATTTGATTACTTTGACACCGGTAAAATGAAAGTAGCCTCCTAAATATTCATTGTGCCAAAAACTAACATTTTTATCCGCGATTCCGAGCACCAGACCGGAAAAACCGATTTTTCCGTTTTTTTTTCGCACCGGATACGACCATAAATCACGCACTTTTGGTCCAAATTGGACGAAACTTTGTATATAGACTAATTTCGACCCGCTGAATCTAAAAATTCAATCAGCGAAACTGTACGACCTACTTGCTGCAGTCTTGTGACCTGTACATCCGGTTACCGGACATAGACCGGGATGTGGCGGGTTTTCGGAGAGTCTTGGCCAGGACAATATGCAGATATGAATAATTAAATTTTTCGAATCTGAAGCGTTTTATCGATTGCCAACTTAGACCGACAACCCCGTTCGGTGGGGGGGGTTGACCTAGACATCCGGTTACCGGACATAGACCGGATGTGACCGGATTTTCACTGTTCAAACCAGGGTTTTTTGGTTTTCGGATTTGCGTCAACCTTGCGTCCGGCTAAATTTAAGTTGCGTCCCGTTAAGAAATTTTGCGTCCAGGCAGAAATCTTGTTTTAGCGTGTTTTTTAGTGCAAAAATTGTTTTATTTATAAAAATTTCGATAATTTCTTTAGTGCAAAGCTATTTAGACTATTTAGAAAGCTGATGCTGCTTAACGGAAATAACACGATTACAGGATTACCTACCAAGAATATAGATGCGTCCAACATACACGACGGGGGTCTGGAGGGCGGAGCTTCCCAGAAGTTGAAGATTTTTTTGCAATTACAGAAAAAATCCGTAACGGAAATGTTTAAAAAAGATTTTATTTGGCGTCTGTTGCAGGACCATAATACGCTTATTAATTTTCGAAAATTTTCGAAAAATATCTATATATATATATATATATATATATATATATATATATATATATATATATATATATATATATATATATATATATATATATATATATATATATATATATATATATATATATATATATATATATATATGTATATATATATTATTGACGCACATTCCAATATTTCAATGTTAGTTAAACTAATTAAAGTATTAAAAATTTATGAAATATTTAGGAATATCATTGAGAAGAAAGGTAGCAAACATTAAAACATACATTCGGTTTCGCAAACTTTGACAACTGGTGATCCTTGATAGCAGGATTATTGCAAATGAGCACCGGGGGGTCTGGGGGGGCGGAGCCCCCCAGAAGTTGGAGATTTTTCGAAATTACGGATTAAATCCGTTGTGGAAATGTTTAAAAAGATTGTTTGGCAACTGTTACATCTTCTAACTAAAGCTCCTAACGCTAATGAATTTTTGTGTTAATTGCATCTGTGAATTCTTGAATTTTGAATAAAGTCAGTATAAAGTCATTAGAGAAGCGTGTATGCTCCGTGCAGCGTTATTCAACTGCACAACGGTGAAGCATTTGTAAATACTATTAACGTTAGTTACGATAAATTGATAGTGAATTGCTCGTACAAAGGCCTTTTGTATTTGAAAATTTCAGAAAAATGGTACTCTTGCATTATTTTAAATTGCCATTTGTGTATTTTTTGCGAAAAACGTTTTTTAGAAGAACCAAAAAATTTGGATATTCTGCTTCTGCTACAGTTACAAATTTTGTTAATTTCGGGGTTTTACCTTAGTACTAATCTTGATCCTGCCTGTCCTGTTGAATGAGAACAATATAAATGTATAAATGTATATAAATTTATATAAATGCACCTAGTAATCTCTATGTATTTATTGACGTGAAATTCATGAGTTCGAAAACATCTGATATATATGGATGCAGGTGGACAACAACTTAACAAATAACATTGAGTAACATTGAGACATGACGTTGCACCTTGGCATTCCATGACAATGTGGAAAACACCGGGGGTCTGGGGGCGGAGCCCCCAGGACCCGAAGAAATTTTTGGAAAAAAAACGGAAAAATTGGTACTGGAAACATTTAAAGTTTTTACTCTTACAAAAGTGAATTTTCTCCCGAAATAATGTTGCGTCTAGCTTGCGTCCCGCTAAAATTTCATTGCGTCCAGATAAGAAACTGCGTCCAGACGCACATCTGGACGCAAAAAACCCTGGTTCAAACCCTTCTCCCCCAGACCCCTGTCATTTCCAGTATAGGTGTTTAGGTGAGTAGAGTAGCAAAAAGAACACCAGGAATGCGCTCACGGCGCCAGAAAACCACTATAGACAGTTTTGAGAGGCTTATTGAGATTTCTTTCCTATTTGGTGTTCCCCGAAGTAGTGTTGTTTACCGGCCCGATTTTCCGTGGGTCGGCCCGGCCAGCACCCCAGCTCGCGACGCCATCCTTCCAGACAGGAGGAAGAGGGACAGGGAAGCGGTAGGAAGGGGTAGGAGTATATACTGGTTCAAACCAGTAACAACTACTGGAGTGTTGAGCAATTTGGTATCTATTAGAAATTACAGTAGTAATTACTGGCTATTGTAGTAGTTTCCTGACTACTGGACCCTTCCAATCCGCCATATTGACAAAATTTCTAGTAAACACTGTGACTACTGGTTCATTCCCGTAGGGAACTACTACCCCGATAGTTAGTGCTTTATCATTGCAGAGGACTCCAGTAGAAAACTACTTGTTTCCAGTAGCAAACTACTGGTTCACTTTTGAGAGTGTACAAACTTGTCAAGGGTAAGCCAATGTTAACAAATCAATATATATACCATCATTTACTTGTTATCCGAGATGGGCGGACCCCTAGTTTAGTTTTCTCCTCTCATAAAAATGTGCTGTTTAATCCTGTGAATTTTGAGGAAGATGACAGCTTGCCAGTAAGAGGATCAGTCATCAGATAGTAAGAAGTTGCACTTTCTGCTCACCCAACTCACCCAAGCTGAAAAGTCGAAACTTTCTGCACGAGACCCATAGCTTGCCAACTGGAGGATCAGATCGCATGAAGTTGCACATTTTGCTCACCCAACTCACCCAAGCTCGAAACGTGAAACTTTCTGCACAAGGCCCACACCTTACCAACTATAGGATCAGATCGCAAGAAGTTGCACTTTTTGCTCACCCAACTCACCCAAGCTGAAAAAGTGAAACTTGATTGGACACAAACTGTAAACTGTATTCTGTACTTGGGGTTTACATTCACTAAAATATTCTAAGAATTGTTAAAAGATAAGCTTCCGGTTGATTATTTTTAGAATGCTGGGTAATCCAACTAAAATGTTTATGCTGGGTATCCGTCTCTATTTTGATTGGTCTTTTGTCGGTCGCGCCAGTTGTGTTATTTCATCCGGCATTGTTTCGATAATTTAAATGTATATGTACCCACATCTTTTCGGTATTATGCTATACTTTACTTTGTGTCGTGTCGTTTAGATTTTAATAAAACGTCCTCAATGTGGGAATCTAGTAGAAGCGATACTGATTTTGCCAGTGCGTTCAGTTCTAATACTGCAGATCTGATCAATAGACTGAGTTCTATTGAGCTTGCTGCCGAAGATTTGCTTTCCTCCAAAGCGGAAGTCTTGTCACTTAGTGACAAACAAAATAAAAACCGAGAAAGTATTAGGTAATAAATGTAATGTTTTGTTGTAGTTATTGCTTGGTTACTCAGCTTGGAAGCTATATATGGTATCTATTTTTACTGGGGGCGGCCACTTTTTGGACTTCCCCCAGTCACACCAGGGTGCCTTAGAGACCTCGACAACTTTAGAGCATTGTTTCTGCTCTTTCTAATGATGTAAAAATTGCTGCACAAAACACAAATTCGCAGGAATGTAGTCTGCAACCATTTTACATCATTGGAAAGAGCAGAGAAAATACTACAAGGTTGTCAAATTATTTTCTCACTTGCATTAACTTAAAGTTATAATTAATTAATAAAATAACCATAAATTGTTTACAGTAAGCCTTAGGCTAATGGGCCAATCAGCTAGCAGACACACGCTTATGTATATATATGACATCGTGGATTTAGTGCAAAGTGGATTTTGTATGCGGGACAACCATATGGCTTTTGTTTTTGGATTTAATATGCAACGCGAACACTTCTAACATTAAGCTGAACGTATACTATACTGGCTTATCCCTTGGCATTTTTTATGGGGGGGCCCCATTGATGAGGGGGCTCACCCAAAATCCCAAAATAGGGGGACATTTTTTGGAAAAATTTATCAAATTTTTGTAGGTTTTTTGCGTAAAAACTGCAAAAAATCGCTAAAAATTGACTAATTTTAAGTAGTTTTTAGGCTAAAATAGTGAAAATTCAGTTAAAACTCCGGCGAAGCCCGAAACATTTTTGAAAATTTAGGGTAAAAATGGTAAAATTTGGTAATTTTTGGGGTTGTGGGGGGAGGTCGGAATTTATTGTGGGGGGCTTTTCATGGGGGGGGGGAACCTCGAATGGGGGCGGCCCCCCCACCCCCACTAGGGATAAGCCAGCTATAGTACGACCAAAAAATTTGTGTACAAAAATCGACCGTTTATAGCAGATTAACCTTTGGAATAAACCCCAACAATGTATATATTTTTAGAATTCTCAGGAACCAGAGATTTCGAAAATTCGGAAAAATTCGGAATTCCGGAGGTCATTCACGGAAAATCTAAAATTTTTAGTTTTTCTCCCAATTTTTATAGCAGTCAAAATTTTGTTTTCAGGATCGAATAGAGCTGCTCCCGCTGCATATTTTTGCTCTTTGAATATTTTCACGAAAATACACCCAATTTCCGGAATTCCGGGTTTTCAAAATTTCCGAATTTTAAAAATTTTCTCCAATACCCACAAGATGGGTATCATTCGAAAGCTCTTATCGAGCTGAACCGCTTTTGTAATAAAATGAACTCTTGAAATGCACACAATTCCCGGAATTCCAGAAAATCGGATTTTCCGAATTTTCTTCAATATATATATATATATGTATATATATATATATACACCCCACTATATGGGTATAATTCGAAAGCTCTTGATCAGCTGAACAAGTCTTGTAATAGAACCAACTCGCAGAAATCAGCCCTGTTCTCGGAATTTGCTAATACCTTCCAAGCTAGAGTGAAATCCGGAATTTGTGAATTTCGGGAATTGGGCGCATTTTCAGACATTGGTCCTATTACACGATTTGTTCAGCTCATCAAGAGCTTTCGAATGATACCCATATTGCGGAGTATTGGAAAATATTTTAAAATCCGGAAAATCCGGTTTTCTCGAATTCCGGAAATCGTGTGCGTTTTCAAGAGTTCATTCTATTACAAAAGCTGTTTAGCTCGATAAGAGCTTTCGA
This sequence comes from Trissonchulus latispiculum, assembly GCA_030248195.1. NCBI lineage: Eukaryota > Metazoa > Nematoda > Enoplea > Enoplida > Ironidae > Trissonchulus > Trissonchulus latispiculum. The sequence goes on from JASAND010021778.1 coordinate 6,561, forward strand.
ATGATACCCATCTTGCGGGTATTGGAGAAAACTTTTAAAATTCTGAAATTTTGAAAACCCGGAATTCCGGAAATTGGGTGCATATTCGTGAAAACTTTCTAAGAGCAAAAGTATGCAGCGAGAACAGTTCTATTCGATCCTGAAAACAAAATTTTGATTGCGATAAAAATTGGGCGAACTAAAACTAAAAATGTTTTATTTTCCGTGAATGAAATCCGGAATTCCGGATTTTTCCGGATTTTCGAAATCTCGAGTTCCTAAGGATTCTAAAAATATATACACTGTTGGGGTTTACTCCAAAGGTTAATCTGCTATAAACGGTCGAAGTTTGTACACACATTTTTTGGTCGTTAGAGCGTTCAAATATATATGTATGTAACACAATGAAAATTTGGCGGCTGTCGTTTACAGGTGCACTCGAAAGTTATTGATTGTTTGCCTCTTTATGTACCTATTCGTAACGGGATGTTAAATATTGCTACGTACTTTTTTCAAAGTGTTGACATATCTAATGAATCTAATATCACGGATCCTGATTTCACCCTTAACGATATGTGTTATTATCAGCGCGTTCAATCAAAGTTTTGAATACTATTGTGATATTAAATTGTTTGTTGTTATGTATAGTTAGGTTGTATAATATATGTGACACGATCTCTCGTGCAATTGCATTTCTGTGTTTAGTCATTTCTGCTTGTTTTTATAGCTGTTTGAAAAGAGCTGATAATATTTCAAAGGTCTGGATCTCGTTAGGAAATACATTTGTTAAACTTCCAAAATCGGAGGTGGAAAATATGCTGCGAAAAGGTGAGCGGTTCACTGTGTTGGTATCCAACCATGACATTCTAGTTTTTGGGATGTTACAGGTTAAATATTGATATTTTCGTCAATGGATTGTTCTTTAGGGATCGCACCACTGCAGATCTTGACCATGCCATGGGTCGGTCAGATGGCTCAGTTTTTATTCGGTTTTCCGGTATTGGAGGGGAACTTGAAAATTTTTAATCATGTCACCTACTCGCTATTCCGACATTAGCATGTTTGGTATTGGCTAATGTGAATTCATTTTTGATGATATGTACATATGATGTCTTGCCTATTTTATAGATCAGAAAACACTTGATGCAGAAATTGAAATACGAAGAGCTGACCTGAAGACAAAGTTGGATAACCTGTATAAACTGGAGGGTTCATCCGAGGGACTTAATCCAGCCTTTCAGTTGCAGCCGCTCTCAAATGCGGAGATGCAGTCTATACGCAATATAACTCATTAACCATTGTTGTATTTGTTGTGCGCACAAAAGTTCAGGACGCGGTCGAACAGGGTTGTTGTCAGGGTATTTTTTAGGGATTTTTTCGGGGGGGGGGCTTTCCGGGGGGACCCCCAGACCCGCGGGGAAGATTTTTGCAAAAATGAGCTAAAAATTGGTATTTTGTGGCGTACTATTTTACACGTAGAAAGGCGAAGCCGGAAAATTTTTGAAAGTTTGCCTATTTTTGGCAAAACTCTGGGCCTCCAAAAAATCTCGGGGGATTTCGGGGAGGGAGAAGGCATTTTCGGGGGGTGAAAGTTAATTTCGAGGTGCCCCCCGCCCCCCCCCCCCTGTAAAAAATACCCTGGTTGTCACCCACGATATATAATTCCGCTGCAGGTCGTGTCTCCAAAAATAAGAGTCAATTTAATAAGCAGCAAGAGTGCATAATACGATAAAAAGTAAAAGCTTTGCACATTTTGAATTCGTTTGCGCATTTATTTCTTCGAAGTTGTTGGTTGCTGTTTTGTTTATTTGTTTCCAGTGTCTGCACTTGCGTCATGCTTCCTTGTGTTTTTATGAGTCTGTAATGCAGCATATTATTTGTGAGATAATAAATGTGTATGTAAATTTCATGTATACAATCAGTTGTAAGAAAATTGTCAGTACAGTACCTGCGACGCGAAAATTCCAGGCTTACTGGTAGATTCGAACCCACAGCTTCCTGATTAAACGCTCCGCTGTCGAATTCAGCTACCGACTACCGAGGCCACAGTTGCATCAACTTAGAAGGAGTTCGTATTCGAACTAAGCTAATGATAAACACCCAAGTGAATTGTATATTGGCGAGCCTGTTTTAGGTGCTTGTCTTAACTAAACGGGAAATTCCACCAGTACAGTAAGAGATCAGATCAAGTAGGTTGTATAGGGTTTGTTTTGGGAATGGGCTGGTTGTATAGGGTCTGTTTTGTTGAGGGTCACTAGGGTCCACTTTCAAGGGGTAGGCCGTTATCGTGCAGATCACGTCCTGCGTCTGATAGCTAGGAGTGTGGCGCTTGTCGCACGCTTAAGGTGCATTCATATAGTCGCAAACGAACAGAGACGCGCGTCGACGTACGTACATGCGCGTCGACGCCTCAGATCGTAACCTGCCGTTTTAACCGTTTAAAATTAATTGTAAAAGATTCATGATAAAAAACATGCATACAGACGCTTATACATACGCGCGTCGACAAGCGTCTACGTGAGTCTGCTTGCGACAGGATCTATGAATGCAGCATTATTTATTATGTACTCTTGATTGCACTAAGTATGTAAGCATACATTAACACAAGGTCGGGTCCTGGGTGGCGTTTTCCCAAAACATTTTGAGGGGGGCTTGTACCCTGAACAAACATTTTCATTTTCAAAATATATTTGTAAAATTTTTCGAAAAATTAAGGCTAAATCTTCAATTTTTGGAAAGAATTACAAAATTTTTCCCGATTTTCCCAAAAAATTAAACATTTTTTGAAATTCTACTGTAAAAACTAATTTTTTCCGGCTATTTTTGGTTACCCCTTGGCCATTTTTTCAACCGCTTGTCCACGACGACGATAGGGCTTGTACCTTGTCCGGGTTGGTGGGGGCTTGGACCCCCCAGACCCACCGCGTTAATTTGACCACCACCACAGAGTACACCTTTCAAGCCGCAGACTTCGATCCTGAATTTCCTCAGGGCCAACGGAATACAGATGACAGTAAGAAGTTATGTAGCTTGGCTGCTGTTTTGTTACACTGTGCTGCTGCTGAGAGCACCTATAGCCGTGAAACTGTCGTTAGTCGATGTAAAATTGATTTCTCTACATTTCTAATTCTAGCATTTAAGGCTCCCCGATGTATCTATATCCAGAGTCCAGAAAATGTTGAAAATGTTTTGCTATAAGGTATAGCAGAGTTTACAAAAATATCACCCACCTAGACGGCTAACAACCAGCCGCAGCCAGAAACTTTTTTGCATGGCAATAGCCACAGTTTCAACCTTAACTTGTGTAACTTTGACCACCGGGGCCCAACCAACTCCTTCGACCAGGGTACCCAAAATAGTCGACCCACCACAAAATCGATCCTCGGACAACTCCGGACCAAAACTGAAAATTGTGCTGTTACTCAACTATGCACTTTGCTTAGCTAACCCGTCTAGTGCAACATGTCCACAATCTGCACTGTCTAGCCATAGGCATATTGGATACCTTGCTATAACCTCTGGGGCTGGCCCCCGGCCGTTGATTTTCTTGTGAACAAATTCACAAAAGAAAAATCACTATCAACTTTTTGTAAAAAGCCTCTGGGACAACCACTAGAGCAAAACTGATGCCAAATTCGAGCTCAGCTCCCCCAACTACCTTTGTGCACATGTTTTTAAGTACCTTAGCCCCTTTTGGCAGACTGTACGGCCGGTGGACCCGGCCTGGACCCTCCTCACTAAACACGTACGTCATGTATGTGGGCATTGGCCAAAAGCTACTTAAAAATTAGTGCCAAATTTGAATTCTACGCACCGGAAAATCTAAGTATATGGGCGAGTTTTTAGGCTTCTGGGGCCTTGAAATAAAATTTTTGACCATTCACGTGACCCCGACCCAGCTCACGCCAAGTCACGTGACCACTCCAGGTGCGAAATTTCTCCCCCAAATTGTTTGTTTTGTGTACTACAGCAACAGAACACCAAATATGTGGATTCCTAGCTTCCTAATATCAATAATCAAGGTCAAGCATATCGGCCTGGGCCGATCACTTTGGATCCAGGAGTCGAGAACCAAAATTCGAAGTTCGGCAAGTGCAAAAAACTTGGGGTCAAATTTTTTACATAATAACACTATGGACTATTTCTATTTATCCATGGAAAGAAAAATTTCCTAGCTGTATCCTGAGAACAGATTTTTTTGTGAATTCCTTCTCCAAAAAACTTACGCCACGCTCCACAGGAGCTATCGGAGTGACGGCATGGAATTTGCACCATACGCAGAGGGGGTTACCATTCCATACGTACCACATGTTTTGATCGGACTTCATTTGTGGAAGTGCCACAAAAAATCCAATTTTCGATGTTTTGTGAACCTTGCAACTTGTTTCTGACTGCAAGAGTTGATTGTGACGTAATAAACCATATGTCGCATTAATTTGCGTCTTCGATCCCTTGCAATATCGTTACCGTCGACGAATCAACCGGTGCTGGATTTGGTAGAATTATTGGGTACCTGAACTGAGCAGAGCTTAAAAATTGCCGAATTTCCAGTGTCTGCGAAGCGGAAGGCTTTTTAAATTTTATTTGTTTTGCCGGTGACGAAATATTCTTCCAAAATGGGTCCAAGAAAAGTTTAACAAATGTTAGAGAGACTGACAACCTAAACTGTCCACTCCACAGCTCCCGACAAAAATCGCCACTTAAGACGTTATGAATGGCAGTTGGCATCCTTTCCTTGAATAAAGGGCTATTAAAATATTAGTTATTACGTAGCTAGTAATGGTTTACTTATAAAATACTTGGCAACTTCTGTACTGCTGGTTCACAGGTCTTGCGAAAAATGACCAAGTCTAAAACCTCTTTTATCTTTGGAAAGCTCTCTTACATGTTGTTCCCAGAGCCTAATTTAATTTTCACATAATTTGCCAAGAGGAACTGACGATGCAGGCTGAATGCATGTGTAGGGTGTTCTTCTTAAGCCTGTGCCACAATTTAACCTTAAAATGTGATTAATTTTTCACTAGCAGAAGCGGGCTAGTTATTGTTTCAGTGATCTCTGATTTTGGAATACGGCTTTAACTTACTTACACCATACCTTTGGTAGCAAGGTTTGAATAGCTTAAACAACGTGTTTATTCGTTAATGCTTTTGGTTGAATTATTCAGTTTCTGCAGGAAAAGCTTTCAGTTTTTTGGAAAAGTGTTCCTATGCAAGTCTGAAGATTCAGTCGCCTAAAGTATAAGTTCCGGCGCATATTTATTATTTTATTTCAGCAGAGATCCTATATACTTAATTTGAGAGTATTGTTGCCGTATTTGGTGATGATATGGAATTAGAGAAAATGGAGACGTATTATTGATTGAGTGTGATAACAGCAGTATCTTTAATTTAGTTTGTTGCTTTGCTGTGATTTTAATTTAGAGTCTTCTCCCGACGCCGCCTACTCACAGTATGCTTCAGTTCCTAATGCCAAGAGTACATAATACATAAGAGTATGACAGCAGGCATACTCTATGTATTATAAGACTGTTACATCCGATGCGCGCTATCGGCCTACCCCCCCCCCCATAAAATATCAAAGAAATTCGCCCGCTATGTTTACACGCAACAGACGCACGTTGAACCAACTGACTAGTTGTGTTTTCGTTCTAAAGCGTGCAAGCATAGCGCTCGAATTTGCTTTGATAAGGGGGGGGGGGTCTGATTTAGGGGGGGGGGGCAAGCCGATAGCGTGCAGAGGATGTAGCGAGCAGATAATACATAGTGTATGACCAAGAGTGCATAATTGCACTATATATAAGAAGAAGAGTAAGCCACTAGAGGGCTTCTCTTCTTGACATTGCGTAACGGTGCTCCGACCACAATACGCGAATGTTCCCCCGTTTGGTGGGGGGGTAGCTCTCTTCGACAAAGCATACCCCCCCTCCGTTTGGTGGGGGGGTAGCAGAAAAGAGGTCCCCGTTTGGTGGGGGGGTAGCCAACAGCCAATCAGATTGCAGAGACCCCCTCCCCGTTTGGTGGGGGGGTAGAGCAGAGGATTACGGTATTTTTTGTTCTATTCTAAAATGGGTCCCCGTTTGGGGGGGGGGGGTAGCAAAGAGAGGTCCCCGTTTGGTGGGGGGGTAGCAATGAAAGGTCCCCGTTTGGTGGGGGGTAGACAAAAGAGGTCCCCGTTTGGGGGGGTCGCCAACAGCCAATCAGATTCGTCCAATCTTAGCCTGACTTGGCGACCCCCCCCCCCAAACGGGGACCCCATTCTGCTTACCCCCCCACCAAACGGGGACCCATTTTGCATACCCCCCCACCAAACGGGGACCCCTTCTGCATACCCCCCCACCAAACGGGGAGGGGGTATGCTTGTCGACCCCCCCCCAAACGGGGGAACATTCGCGTATTGTGGTCGGAGCACCGTTACGCAATGCCAAGAAGAGAAGCCCTCTAGTGGCTTACTCTTCTTCTATAATATAAAGGAATAAATTATGGACTCTTGGTATGACGCTTGTCATACTCTTATGTATTATGTAGGGGAAACTGCCCGAATATGAGCAGTTGCCTAATATGGCCAACTTTCAGTTTGAAGCTCCAGATTGAATAAACTACTGAACCAAAATGGGGTTAAAAGGTATCAATTGCATTAAATGTTTGCTATAATTCTGCCGAAAATTGTTTATTTTGTTTACACGATGAATTTTATAAACATTTATATTTATTAACATCCAGAATATTATATTTTTACAAGCAACCTTCCTGGTTGCAACAGCAAAATTTTTGATGCAAGGATTCTCTCCATCTGTTGGATCAATTATGGAAATTTTTATGTCTTCTTGTACGGGAGCATGTCTAGAATGAGTCTGTAAAGTTTCAAGCGTTTAGATTGAATAAATAAAAACTTTCTCGCTGCAGAACTATTTTTAGTCCAACTTTTGCCATGGATTCCGAATATGAGCAAACGTGAAAAGTTTGGTGTCCTATTATGAACATGGGGTTCCTAGTATGAGCCCATGTTAAAGATAAGCTATCTTTAGCACGGGGTAGTTTTAAAAATTGGTATTTTTATGTTTTTAAAGCAAATTTCCTTCATCTGGATTAAAAATGTAGCTAATCATGACACTATCCAAGTTAGTACACTTCCATTTTTGAGTTTCATAACAAATGTTTAAACGTTGACCCAGAAATTTGATTTTATACATCATTGAAAGAGAATTTTTATTCGTTGTTTTAATTAAATAAGATTTAGTCCATTTAATTTTCGTAGCTAAACGAGGATTAAAAACTAATTAACAACAAGGCAGAGGATTAACGTGGTTAAAATTAGTTGTTAAAGAAATGGCGATTATATAAATAACAAATTAATAATCTGTTTGATTCGAAAAGACATTAAAAAACTATATTGTTAGATTAATATTTTAGTCCCAAGAATTAAATTTAATCAGTTTAACTAATCTAATCAGCTGGATTCGAACTTTATCCGTATAGGTTAAGTTTCCTTAACACGAACTAATTTTAATTTAAGGTTACAAGTTCTTGGAACATCTTTAAAAGCACTTGTGTGAAAGGTTGAAATCAGGATCTGAAAGATGTGAAGAAAAGTGTCCAGGGCGGGAATCGAACCGCCGAGCTTTGGTTTAAGAAGTAGAACGCTCTACCACTGCGCCACATCCCCGGACAGGGAGACTGGATTAGTACACTGATTTCAACCTTTCTGGGTTGCTGATATTTAACATACTCCACTTGCTAATTGAAATTCGGCCTCGAATTTCCAGGAATTGCAGGTCGGGTCCTCAAATCCAAGTACCATGTGGTCTAAGGGCGGCTCCCCGGCTGCCTCCTAACCTGAGGCCATATTACACTTCTTTCTTCTTTAAAGCCGGGAGCCTTTACATCAAACACAAGAACCATATCAACCATATAAACTATAACCCTTAGCACCACGAGGACCACAATATACCAAACCATCTATCTTGACCTGCAATTCCACCATTCCCAGGCATCACAAACGACTTCATCTCCTCAGAGCGGTAAGGACACGGCACGGTCGCCGAAATCAGGATCTGAAAGATGTGAAGAAAAGTGTCCAGGGCGGGGATCGAACCGCCGAGCTTTGGTTTAAGAAGTAGAACGCTCTACCACTGCGCCACATCCCCGGATAGAGAGACTGGATTAGTACACTGATTTCAACCTTTCTGGGTTGCTGATATTTAACACTTGGCTTGACTTAAATCTGCGTTGAATGAAAAGGGTTGAAAAAAGAAACACTAAAGAATGAGTTGATGAGTTAATTTAATTACTAAATACTTAATCGAGAAATTACTTCATGTTCAGCAGTCTGTAAGTCTTGAGGCTCAAGACTGGTTACGTACACATTAATAATTGTTAACCCATTAAATTCTTATTAATAACGGATTTCGGAAAAAAACATAGCATTGCTTCAGAATGTTCCGGCTCAGGGATCTAATACTACCGAAATTTTTCATGCTTTAAAATTAATTTTATATCAAAATTAATGGTTAATTAAAATTAATTTCAAATTTAAATCAATCATTAATTAATTAAAATTTCCCAGTTATTAAAATTTTTCATTGATTAAAATTTTCCATTTAATGTTTTTAAATTCACATTCTTACCTTTCTTGATTAACGTGTAATATAATATTGCTAAGTTGCATTATCTATGTATATACTGGATTAGCTTACTCAATAAACTTATTCAATAGCTACATAATTAAATAAATTTTTTTTTTTGGGGGGGGGGGGGGGGGGGGGGGAGGGAGGGGGGGGGGGGGGGGGGGGAGGAGGGGGGGGGGGGGGGGGGGGGGTTTGGGGAAGCGGGAAAAAATAAATTAATAGCATATGTTCAAAACAAAAAAAATCAGGTTTTAGAAGCTAAAACTGTGCTTTGTGAAGTAATTATATACTGAATATAGCGTATGTTTAACATTAGGTCCATATTAGGCACCTCTTGCTCATATTAGGAACCAGGGTGCTCAAATTAGGCAACTTTTTGCTTCTATATTTCATATGTTAAACTTGGATTTGCTCATATTTGGGCAACTTCCCCTAGGTACTCTTGCTAATGCTAAATCATTCCACAGCAGTCATGAGCCTTGTGACTTTTTGAAGTATTCATTATACCCATAAACAAGGGCACCGATTCCTGCGGAGTCCTTGTATTTGTTTTAGCAAAATATTACTTGCCCTTATTATTTCGAATTTTGGAGGAGTATCCGAGCAGATTATTCCTATAAAAAGATGCATTTTTGCAGATTTTAAGGTGATAACGCTAAGTTAGCTAGTTTAAAGCCACTTTAGAACAAAAAGCAGTTTTTCGCGTTTTTTAAATTTTTCTAAATTTTAACGAAGCTTGATATTTGGGACAATATTTGCAAATTTGACTGTTTGATCTTATACAATTTAACAGGGAAAGGTCCAAGGGTAAATTTAATTTTTTCAAAACCAATTATTAGCTACTAAGTCGTCGTAGAGGAGCAAAACATGAGGATCGTTTTGACTAGAGGACAGCCAAAGTGGTCAAAATACATATTATTTCAACCCTCGTATATGAAAAGGATACCGGCCTCGTATAAATTTACTATTGAAGTTTCTTCTGTTTCTTTTCATTGTGAAAGTTTAACCGAAATGCGACCGACTTTCTCTCAAAAGCGAAGATGTAAATTTTAAGAAAAATGGGAAACTTTCTTATATCAAAATGTTTAGCCTAAGCTGTTTTCAATTCAGAAAAGGCACATGCCATCTTGTAGATTTCCTAATTTTATTTTTGTTTATATATTTTTCGTGTTTCCTATGAACCTGATCGGATCCTGCGTTAACCTGTTATGACGGCGCCAACAGCACTGTCTTTTCGACTTCCGTAAAACTGCTGGTTTTTGTGAGCTGTGTTGCAATTGTGAATGGTGCTTGCGTGAATGTGTCTTATGTGACAAATGCTCTCTGGCTTGGGTGGAAAGTTATTATTAATAACATTTCTTCCGCACATGTTGTGTATTCAGAATCACCGTGAAACTCTGAAAGTTATTGATGATCTGAGGGAGGCAGTTTATCATCGCTCCCAGGGGACATGATAAAAGGGAGAGACCTTCTTAATTTACGATGAACGTACACCTCTTGTCTGAGAAATTGTGCAGTTAATTTAGGATCTCATTCGTTAACGCTTTTGATTGGTTGCTTACTTTGAACTCTGATGATTCTTTCCTGCTTCTATTAGATTTCAATAATTTGTGGGAAAGGAAGATAGGCTTATGAATAATTAAAGTTGCCTACGTACTAGCAAGAGATGGATATAGTATACTCCAGCTATCGTGTTGATGGTCTTGGTTATTTTTGTATGTGTTCTTTGTTTAGGATATTTTGTTTGCATTTGCATAGGTATGCTTACCATGGAAAAATAACTTAATATTGTGACAAGAGACACAACGGTTTTGCATCTTCTCTCCAACGAGTCAGTTTACATTGTTTTAAAAAAGATGAAGGTGAACCAAGGAAGGAGAATGCACTGTCGTTGTCGTATCTGTAGATCAATCATACGTACAGAAATGAAGCTTTAGTTTTTCCAAAACACAATATCTTTTCTGGTAACAAACTTATGATTTGCGCAGCCTGTGCTCAATCATTGTTGTGAAAAAAAGTTGAAGCACAAATTCATGCTAATTCCTTTGAGCAGCCTGGTTATGCAGAAAGCCAAGTTAAGCTTTTGCAGAGTTTTCACTCTCTTGTTAAAAAAAGAGGTACAGTCAACTTTCGGTAAATGAATTTATCTCTGCTTGTTCCCTACTTTATTTCCGTATTCACAAATCACACTTGCTTTATTTTTGTTTATTTTAATTTATGCGTCTTTGCGTGACCTATTTCTTGCTAATTTTGTGTGTAAAACATGTAAAAACGAAAGGAGCTTTTGTTTAATACTAGTAAGTGTACATCTGAGTATGAGTACAAACTTCACACTTCTGTTGTTAGTAGGATCTAAAGAGAGCTCTATGCAGGGAATTTTCACTAGGAGCCCTAAATCGACCTCTCGACCAAAATTAAATTACCGCTCCCCCGAAATCGCCCGTTCCCGGCATTTTTTCCCACTGCTCTTGTGTAAAGTTGGAAGGGTATAACAAGCTTTAAACTTTACGGGTGGAAACTGTGCGCGTATGGAAACGACGAACCTGGAGGAGACTTATGTTCCAGTCGACCTGGGCAGGATCTCGCCAAGAACTAAATAGGCCTAACGAACCGCAAATAGAAACTGACTGAAGGGGCAAATTACTGGCTACCAACTCAACTACTAAATGCACTTTGATTTAGTTAAATACACGCTCAGTAAATGATTAATCTACCTAAACTTGGAAATAACTCAGGACCCTACCTACCGAATATACAGTTCTAATAAAACCTAAATAAACACACCCTAGATGGCTCAGCTGCTGAGACCACATTTAATAAGAAACAGACAAAGGGAGAGACTCCCGAAAAATACACAGCATAATAAATTTGGACAGGAACGCACTCATCATTTAAAATTGACATAACAGATAAATTTTAGACAGGGAATATAACTCAAATGAAATGACAAGGAGTAAACAGGACATGAATAAAACTTTAAACATAGGTACAAAACATTTTACACACACAGAAATCAACCCCAGTAATTATCTAAACCCTATGAAAAACTACGATCTCAAGTGAAATTCCCCTAAGCCGTCGCGGCTAAACTAAGTTGTATGATATGACGTAATAACCCTTTTTTCGAAATTAAACAGCACTATTTGTTACCCATTAAAAAGAAGTAAAATAAAACAACACGCCTCAAATCAGTTCGGATTAACCCACTAAATAATTTTGATTTAACTCCCAAGGTCGCCTTGGAGTCTATGTATTAAAAGAAACTCGCGCCAACTTACACTTACACAGCAACTGAAGTCCAGTGAGCAAAGGGCAACACAGTGAAATAAGCGAGTAAGGGCAAAACTAAACACGGCCGCACACGAAAGAGACAAAAGCTAAGACTGACTAGTTTTTAAAGTGAAGGCTGAGAAAGACGCCTAGTAGATTTTGATTGGCTGAATTTGAGACCCTCTTGCAGACCCGACTATGCGCTTCCACAAGTCTAGCTCAGCAGCGCCACCTAGTCGCTAAGTGGGCTGAATAAAACATAGCGCATTTCAACATAATAAAACGAACACTTTCAGCTAATTTCAACCCAAATTTATACAACACATATTTCTCATCAAAAACACCACTCTTACTAAAATTTCACATTAAACTAAACTCACTAAAATTACACACAACTCACACATTACATCTCCCCAGGGCTTACCGCCCGAGCTCCTGCGAGGGACACATAAACCAAAAGAAGGAAGAAATTTACCCAACAGTGAAAATTTTTGACTGAATTTTGGTAAATGGGTCTCAGCACACAAGTAAGTCAAAACACAAGAAAGAAATACAAAAATACGAAACTATACTAAACTTGACTAAGTAATAAACATGATAAAAATGACATGGCGTCAAAAGACTAGTGAAGACCAGCCATAAAAACACGCATGGAGAACTGCCATATTTATGCCACGGGAAGGTGCGTGAATGGCCGACCCATGATCCTCCAGCCGCAGCGGCGGGGATCTCGTACCTGTATTACCAGAAAAACCAAAGAAACAAAATTAGAACCGAAATGTCAGCTTCGTCTGGGTCTCTTCAAACTAGGGTACGGAGGTAGCCTCCCGCTAAACTTAGAGTGCGCCATCTCCGGCTGGGTGGGTGGGGGGGCCTAGCCTCGCATCGCTAACTCAGTTCCCTGCGGATCTCCTGCAAAATTAGAAAGACGAAAGATAATTAATAAAATAATTTAGAGGAATAGGTAATGAATTGAATTTAATCCCAGTGTTTCGCGTGTAAGTAGGAGTAAGTTTGAGGAGTCTTTAAGTAAAATATAAGTATTAAATTAAATTAAGGGAGTTACAAGGTAACCCCAAACATGCTTAAGCATGTATAAAAAGAACCAAAAGTGTACGGAGAGTCCCCAAGTACCCTCGTGGTACTTATGAAAATAAAGTAAGTTAAATTAGGAGGGGGTTAAAAGGAGTCTTGAAGTTACTAAAAACGCGAAACACTGGTTAAAATGTTAGTAGAAAATCCCTTAAAATAAGAATTTTGGAGAAGATCCTCCCAACCGCGCATGCAGGCCTTAAAACAGAATGGGGGCATATGATTCGGGAGCTACTTTGGCGCTCTGGAGTGGGAAACAAAACTGACATTTTACAAAGAAAATTTTTAAGAAAACCAAGTGACAGGTACCAAAAATGGACAGGAACCGTTGGGACAACTAAAAGATATAGGTATTAAAATAATTTTGATAAAAATGTGGCGGCAGTAAAGGGTACACAAGTTGGGACATGGCTGGTGCGTCACGCATCTTCTAACGTTGCGTCAGGTTACAAAATACACATTAAAAGGCACAAAACCCGCGATCAAACCCGTTAATAGAATTATAAATATGAAAACTTCAAGAAAAGAATGAACTCGTTTTTAGTAGAACTTTTGAACATAACTTTAGTTAAATGAATAAAGCAGAAAAAATACGGACATGGCATATAAAACTGTACATCAGATCACATATAAAAGACAAAATTATGCATGGAACACAGTCAAAATCACTACAAAATACACGGAATTTGGTTAATTTTTAAGATAAGGCTCCTGGAAAATGGTAAAAGGTTAATTAAATGGTTAGAAATTCTAATGTTTTAAATAAGAAAGCTCAAGAAAATGGTAAAATATAAGTAGATAAATAAAGAAACTCTAAAATTTAGAATAAAGCTCGGAAAAAGGTTAGGTTTCTAAATGTTAAAAATACCACAAAATTACGACACAAAAATTAAAAAGGCAAACATCTATATTTGAAGCAAAAATAAACTAGTTCAAAGTCACCAAATGGGAATCGTCTTCATCGGGAATAGATCTATATACAGCTAAGCGTCCGTATCGCTGGAATGGCACAGATTAGTAAATAAGGCATAAATTGAGCAAATCGTCTTCATCGGGTAATCACAATCGGGGATCAAAATTCTGGAAAAAGTCATCATAGGGCAGTCTTCATAATTGAGCAATCAAATCAAAGGTATTAGTCCAAGTAGAGATAGGCAAATCAGGAGTAATAGTCCAAATAAAGGTAGTCAATAATTGAGGTTCAGGTCAAGAAAATGGCAATGATGGTAAATGAAATGGCATAGCATGTGAGAGTAAATAACACCGCCGTTGGAATGATGGATTGATAAAGTGATATAATATGATATGATATGAGATGAGACCTCCGCCGTTGGTATGATACCTCCGCCGTCACAATGATACCTCCGCCGTCACAATGATACCTCCGCCGTTAGTGATAGGAAAGGGGATTAAGCTACAACTACACCGTCGCGGTAAGTTGAGCTAACCACGCAAAGTTACACCAGTCGCTGGTAGTAACCGTGGGAATAGGGGGACGGTTTAGAAACGGTTCCAAACCGGGCTCTGGCGATCGATTGGGAGGCGGGTAGCTGCACGATGGGGGGCGGAAGGGTCAAAGATGGCGACGCAGATGCAAGGGCTGTAGACGTTATTTTCCTGTCCAGGCGGTGCCAATCCATCAATATATTCTCCTGTGCGATTCACCGGCATGCGCAGCGCAGCCGCTCGCAATTCCGTGGGCGGATTATCCACCGCGAAAAATGGCGGAGCCATTCTTCCATTCCTCCAATTCTCCCGTGCATGTTCGATCCTTCGCCGAATGACCTGAATAAACTCGTCATATTCCGCCTGTGGGAGCGGAGTCCGAGATTGCCAATCGGAATAAAAGTCCTGAGGTCCTCCCTGGGTAAACCAGAGAAGGATCACGGTCCAATAGGTGCCATGGATGGACGCGCCGCTAAACCATACCTCACGTCGGAACCACTGGTCAAACTGTTCATTGTGGAGGTCCTCCACTCCACGCACGATGACTTGTGCCGGCAGGGCCGGACGAAAGCCCCAAAACGTCTCGCCCGAGGCTTCGCCGTAAAGAGCCGCTGGGTGACGCAACATGTATTCGCGGAGTTCCTCCGACTGGTAGAAAGTATCCCAATGAATGCGGCACATAGTTCGCACCTGATAGCCGCCTTGCCACGAATCGACTGCAAAGGAATACGGCTCCACCTCTAGGCGGTGTCGCACCCCCATCTTGATCTCAGTGCCCAGACGGTTAGGGTCAAGGGTAATATAGCGTAGCGCCTCCGCATGACACGCAAAGTCGCTCTTTCGATATTGATAGATATATTCGGGCATAGGAAAAACAATACCAGGTTCCTGAGCTGTACGCAGCCCGCCTTCGACGGAGTGCATGTACGAGTTCTTGCAATGCTGGCGAAAGTACGGAACCAAGAATTCCCGTGGATCCACGGCGCGAACACCCTGCATAGGTGGTTGATACCAGTACCAGAAAGCTCTCCGCACCGCCTCCATTCGGTCCAGTTCCTGGACTGCAGCACAATACACATCTCGGAAACCCCGCGAAGCCGGTCGAGAGAAAACATGCGCATAAAGTGTTAATTCCGGGACACATCGACGGAGCAGCTCCGCATGACCCCACACGGCGGAGGTCACCACTTTAAAAATCTCGACCTCTGGCTCTGGGTCCTCATACGGAGAACGATCGATCTTCTTGAATTTCCAAGTTGCAATAAACCCGGAGCGGTCCGTCGTGCGCCGGTCGCCGGTCTCAAAGTACTGATACATGTCTGGGTGGTCTTCACGGAACATCTGTTTCAGTTGGTTCAACAGTTCCATAGTCATAGTCACCGGTGTTTGACTCACATTAACAAACCATTGCAGAACCACCTGACGAAAGGCAACCAGTGCCGGATGAGGCGTTTCTCTGCCTACGGCGACTGGGAGCTGCTGTCCCTGCCATCTACCCCAGAAATCTTGCCAATAAACCGCTGGAGGCGGGGTTGCCAAGTGGCCAACCTGTTCCGGGTATGGCTGATGCAACTGGAATGGTGGATAAACCGGCTCGCTATGATCATGTAATAAATTCTTGCCAAACTGGTCGCGTTTCGCGATAATGTGCTGCTCATGAAGGATTTCTCGGAATGATGGAAAACTACCTGCCGTGCGCTTACGTTGCGCGTCCTTAGCCTGTTCATAAGTAGCCGGAACCCCAAATGGCGGTAGTGGCGTCGTTTTCCTTTTGCGCGATGGCTCCTCGGGGTAAACCCGGGCCTGGCGCTGCTGACTAGATGATCGTGAGCGATAAGATCCATACCGGTCGTCGTCGCGACGTCTAGACTCCACGGGGGCAGATGCTGGTTTCCAATTATAAGATGCCTGCCAGTACCCGCTAGTACCAGGTCGCTGATTGTCAGGGATCTGGGGTCCTTGGGCCGTCGCTGTTCGTGGTGAGAAAATCGACCCATGCTCTCTTGAAGGTGGTTCGGTAGGGCGCCCCCGGCCTTTGAACTGAGGTCCTTGAGACTGGGTAGGCCGCAGCGGCCTCCATTCCTGGTAGCTAGTGGATGGTCTTTGATCTCCCTCATCCCGTCTTTTTCTATCTCTAGACCGGGATTCATGTCCGAAGTCATCTCTACAGGTATAATAGTTTGAACCACGTGAATCCGACCGATCCCTCCGCTGATACCCTGCATCTCTAGATGCTGAAGCACCATAGTCGTCGCCCAGGGCTCCACGACCGTCACGGTCCTGCGCCCATTTCTTAGGTGGAGGCCCTGCATATCCGGATGCCCGTGAAGATGTGGAGCTATCCCGTCTGTCCTCCCGTCGAGAGGGTAGGGGCCCAGTCGGAGGCGCTCCGAACCGTGGTGGATAAGTAGACGAAGCCGTAGTCACCGGCGCGGAACGAGCCGTACCTTGAGATGGAACAGGTCGAAAAACTGGGACCGGTGGAATTGCTGGAGCCATCATGACCGGAGCGGATGAAGGTGTAGTCGCTACCATCGCAGCCATATGCTGCGTCTGTGGTCGAGGAGCATAATTAGTACGCACTCCCCATGGGACTGCTGCGGACAAGGGCATAGGCATGCCAGCAGCACGGGATCCTCGATAAATTTGGCCTCGCTGGTGCAACGTAGGACCCGGGGGGAGCATTAAAACGTCCAGTTCGTCGCGAACTCGCTCGGCCTCTTGCTGGACTTCGGGAGACAGCACCAAAGTCATCGTCACCTGACTGAAGTATTCGTCCCCCGGTATTAAGGGGTTAACCGTAGCCACTAGATGTAAAGGTGACAGGTGGACCACGTTATTGGCGTCGCGCCATATCGTAACTTGACGAAACCACGGCAAGCCAGGCATATAAGCCTCCACAACCTGCCAATGCACTGGCATCCCTTGTTCAATGGCGATCAGGTAGGCGGACGGATCAAATCCCGCTGCCGTGCGATCCAACATGGGCGCCACGATGAATTGACGAACCTGGGTCGTCCCGGTTCGGCGCGTCTCTGCTGTTTGTCGTGTATCCATTACTGCCACATGTTCCGGCACTACGAATCGGTCGTTAGGTCCTGTAGGTTGAGGGTTAGGCGTCGGGGCCAGATGGTACACAGCCACAGGATTAAAGATATGGCGTGAAGGTCCAATACGGCCATTCGCCGTCAGATGAGTCAATGCCTGCACAAAATGACTGAACATAGGCCACACTTGCGGGGGTATAGTTTCATAGATCGCTGGCGTCAGTCCAATCTGATGCAGAACTTCTGCGGATGGCATCAATTGTAGAAGTGGTTGCTCTAGACCACTTGGTTGCTGAATCTGTTGGACCTCCATAGGAGCAGCTCCTTGGGGTGCGGCCATGGCCTGGGCCTGCAGTCCCGAAGGTCCGGCAGTGGGTGCCGCCACCGTGACTGGGGCAGCTTGAATTCCTGGCGGAGCCAGAACCTGGGTTAGGCCTGGCGGAGCCGTCGCAGCTGAAGCCTTGGCCCGCTCCTCTCGCTGCACTATCCGCACTACTTCCATTATACTCGGGTCAACATCCAACAAGTCCATAGGATCCTGAATATGTGGGAAGCACTTCATAAGTTCCCGCAGTTCGCGCTCTTCTTCCGATGACACCGGCCGATGTCGTTTAGGTGGTGTTGCCTCCGCTTCACGGGCCTGTTGGGAGGTAGAGGGCGTCACGCCCCCTCGCCGATCCTGACGCTCTTGTTGTCTTAAATACTCATCCGGAATAGGTGGCATATATTCATGATCCGGATGTGCCCACACCGGTCCCGGTTGAGGCCGCGGCTGAGCTTGAGCTCTTCTATACATTTCCGCGGGATCTCTCCATGTCGGCAATGGTTTCGCGCCGAACCGGCTCTCAGCAGTCACTGCTGGCTGACTACGGGTTTTGGACGCGTCTGACTGTGACCGGTCTCGCTGTTGCTGGCGAGACGTAGGTGGGGCGGACTGTTCATAATACCGTTTATTGGTATACACCCGCTGTGGGGGTCGGGACCTGGGAGGGGATTCTGGTAGCTTCAGAAACTCCGGTGAAGTCTGCCGCTGCCTGGAGTCACGTCGCGTGTCTCGTTGTCGACTGGTACTAGGTTGATCCAGCGGTGGTGGGCGGGGGGGTCCCCGCTGTCTCGACACTGGCGGCTTATGTGGGACAATTTGTACCTCCTTATGCTTACCGTCGCGGTCAGGCACTACCAAAGCCGCCGCGGCTGGAGTTTCACCCTCCTCCGGGAAGCCTTCACCGTCCGATGGAATATAATCCTGTACTCGCCGGGCTCCCGCCGCATTCAACTGTTCCACCAATTCCGCATTTGGTTGCAATTCCACCTGGTCTTGAGGTCTATCCGGATCCATAGCATGAT
>JASAND010021779.1:0-20129 GCA_030248195.1 Trissonchulus latispiculum
ACTTTCTGTAGTACTTAAAACAGAAAACTAGGAGTGTTTTTCCTGCTCCAGCAGGTCTCTTATGTTTGCTTAGCCTTTCGTTTTGCACGCAGATTCCACGCAGAACATAGATTTTTACATAAATGCACATCTTCTGTGCTTTAAGATAGGAAGTGTATGATTTGTACATAGAATTCTTAGAAGAACTGTTTCCACACGTAAATTATGTGTATGTGCTAAACCAGTCTTTGTGATTTATTTTCTTAGTACATAATCAAAACCGGAAATGATCGACTCTAATGTTTGCAGTTTGATTCTTTAACAATTGACTTGCAGCAAGTGAAAAGAAAACTTGGATTTGCACTAGTTCTAATTAATAGCCCAGACCTCATAAAATTCTAGCGAAGGACGGTTGAAAAATGGGAGCAAACATCGAAGTACAGAAACATGTGATTATTGTTTTTAAACCACTCCGCAAGCAACACAATATTTCGGACAATACTTTAATGCTTTAAGATCTCTCATTTTCATGCATATAGTTTGACATAGGTTCACTTGATTTGGCGCATTGTCTTTGCAGATTCCTCTGTTGTAGACATTTTATAGTAGTCAGATAAGTTCTTATGTAAAAATATTAGTATGCTGCGCAGCAGGCCTACCATAAGCCTTTTGCAGAAAATATTGCTTGTGGTTACTATGCTAACTCAGTAGATGCCTGTTAATTCTGGTATTTTGTATTTATTCACTAGGTGCACATATGACAAGAATCTGCATCTAGGGTGTTATCATAATTCCTTTTGTAGCTATGTGGTTACTATTCTTACGGCTCAGTATGTCAGCTGCCAAGAAGAATTATTTAGTTTATTAATTTAGCCACAACGCAAACTGCAATTGTTTACTGTATAAAATTTTCACTCATATAAAATGAGAGGTCTTCTCTCAGCCCACCCTGCATTTGATACACGGGAACAAATAGCCGAGGCGAAAAACAAATGGTCAAAATATCTGTGAAACAAAACTTTTTCTTTACTAAAATTTCGTCTACACTGATATTGCACAATTCAAAAAATGCAAATTTTTACCAATTTCTTTAGTCCCTGCTTTTTATACATGCCCCCTTGATCCCCCATGCCAGTACAAGCCCAAAGCTACCCAGAAATTACTCCTTAGTTTTGTGAAAGAACGCAGAAGGACTGACTTGAACAGTGCTTCCTTTGCGACAGCACAGTATGTGCTTCAGCAAAAGCCGAAACTGTTCATAGCGATTAGCATAAACAAATATGTTGATGGCCGAATTTAGGGGGACAAATACCTGAAAGTCGGTGGCCAGATCAGCGTAGTGCAAAACGGCTGGTATCGTTACAAAAACCAAAGTCAAAGCGGCAATAATCAGGGCCGTTTTGGTGACCGCAAGCTCACGCTTGTAGTCCAGTTTTTGACTGCCGTTTTTGTTGTTTTCGACCAGTCGAACCTTCAGCACAAATAGCAGACTAATCACAGCAACATACAAAAACAGACTAACTACCCCGCCCACCACCTGCCACATCTGTCGCATGTCGCTGTGAAACTCTGACATCATTTCGCTGGTCTTACATTTTTTGGAAATCGGGGCGCCACCATTACTGATGGCAGAAATTGCACCAGAAATGCTAAACACAGAACAGCTACCATATGCAATGCCCACAATAACAGACACATAGAGGGTAGAAAATTTTACATAATACTGTAACATTAAAACTGACAACAGCCTATCAAATGCCAGGACAGCGATCATAGTAATCGATATGAGTGGTGCGAAAGTTTTCAGCAGCGGGAACATTTCGATCAAACATGCAATCGCTGTGGCTGTTTCATCGTCTTCTGTGCCGTCAATCAGTAATTCCAGTCTTCGAATCCCAGTGCCCACATACGAAATTCCGACCAGCAAATCCGCCACTAAAAAAGTGACAGTGTTGATAACAGACTGCAATACTGGCATCACTGGCTTGATAACCATAGCTGGGGCCCCCAAATTAAATCCAAGTTTTCATGACTTTATGGCGCACCCTGCTGTGCCGATTCCAATTTGAAGTCTGCTAGAGAGGTGGTCAACTCTAATGCAGTTCAAAGTGCAAATAGAGGGGGGCCCATCAGTGAATGTATAAGGATTACAAATTGTAATATAGTAAAACAACTAACTTATCAACTAAAGTAAAACTGTAAGAACATGAAAGCACAATTTCCTTGGATCTCTGTTCAGTGGTGTGTCAAAATCATATGTTGCGCGCAATTACAAGATAAGTTGAAATTTTTGGAATTTTCAAATTTTGAATGACTTGACTCTTTGGCAATAACTTTAGTACACGACAATAGAGATATTTTATGGAAATTTAGAGATAAAAATAGTATATATACATTAATTAACACTTTAAAGTTTAGCTTACCCTGTCACTTTTCAAGTTTGGCCAGTTAAAGTTTCAGTTTCGATGAAAAACTTGTTTTGCAACAATACTATTTGTAATCTTTATATATTCACTGATGGGGCCCCTCTATTTGCACTTTAAACAGTATTAGAATTTACCACCATTTGACCTCTCTATTAGACTTCAAATTGGAACGGCACAGCAGGGTGCGCAATAAAGTCATTAAGACTTGGATTTAATTTGGGGGCCCCAGCTATGGTCATCACTACCAATAGTTAATCTGGTTCACTAATTTACTAATTCACTAATTTAATCTAATTAAATTTTGAAAATTCCATATTTCATGAAGACTGCTAAAAATCCGTTTTCAAAGCCATTCAGAATGCCACAACATTCATTTTCTCGTCAAAAAATAAGCTTTTTACCCAATTTAAAACATTAGGACAACCTGGGATAACCTACTTTTTGGAGTAACGTCACCCTACTTTCGGTGAGCGGACGCAGTCACGACTTGGCAATCTCTACATATACAAAAATTCAAATTTTTTCAACCTTTTGGTGCAATTTAAAGCTGCGTCCAGGAAAGTATATTCGACGGTGAGTCTGGTACTGCAAGTTAAAACGTGGCAAATTGGAAAACAAAGTTTAGTATTTTCATGGGATAACCACAATTTTATTCTCAGCACTGCTCATGTTAGGTGAGCGGACCATTTCCCGCTTTAAGTAAATTAGAGTTAGCATTTTTTATTAGTAATTCTAATTAAAAATGCAGCTTTTTTTTGAAATTTCGTTAGATTCTAGAGAATGACTCATAGAGTTCTCTTGAAGGATTTTCAGCTGGCACAAACTAATAACTCAAAACTTGGTACGCCAGGCGACTTTTGGCGAACCAATAAAAGAAGTCAATTTTTTTGGACGAACTAACAGTGACTCAAAGCTAAATGGTCGTATCGTGACTCATAGATAGTTTTGCTTTCTCTTCCTGGATGAAACAGTTCCAGAACTGGATCAAAAACTTGGTTCGCTAAGGAGACACAGGTTAGGGTAGAGCAGAGTAGAGTAGAGTTAAAAATAACCGTTTTAACTAGCTTCAACTCCACTCAAGCTTGAGTTTCCTCTTTTAACTCCTTCATGAAAAGGATCGAGTTAATTTTAACTCTATTCTACCCTTTCTTGAAAAGGCCTTATAAGAGCAAAAGCATGCTCACCGCAGGCTTAGGAGTACCCTGTCACTTACAGCAAGAAGAACTTCTGCTCACGCTCATTAATACCTGCTAAGCTGGCAAGAATGGCGAATTCTCGTCTGTGCAGTGATTTATGCAATCCAATGATTATCACAATACCAGAATTAGTAACAGCGGCCAGCAGTCCGAAAACAATGTATCCACTGTATCGTAGGAAATCCGTAGCATATTCCGATAATAACATCGTCGCATTTTCAGTCATTTTGATACGACAGTCTAAATATATAGTCTAAACAAAGAAGGCTGTTTCAGTTTTTAGTGCTTTGAGTTGAAGATACGTTCTCTCGCAAGAATTATGCACATTAGTGTGCCTGAAAAGGTCGACAAGACTCGTCTAAAAGTAAGATTCTTCTAGCAAGATTGAGACTTTTCGAATGGTGGTTCCTACCAGGACATAGTAGCTTTCACGAAAACACTTTTTGTCCAGAACAACTGTACAACTTACTAGGACGTGATCAGCCAAGGAGTGCTGAATTAACGTTTAATCTTTAACATATAAGTCCTGATTACGATACCGATTGAACACACCTGGTTTAAACCTCATACTTGGCTTGGCTGCTTGGCCTTTTTCTTAGGGCATCTCTGCATGTCTTTGGGCCATCATAGCCAATGCCTATGTAAGGGAAGCAGGCATAGGAAAGATTGATAAATCGATATGGGAGTTCAGCTGATGGCCCTGTGGTGTAGTGGTTAGCATGCCTGTTTCCGGATCAGAAGGGCCGTGGTTCGAACTCCGGCTGGGCCAATTCTTTACTTTCTATGGTGAGTGAAAAGCTGAATCTCCCTCTTCCCTTCTCTCTTCCATGTCCTGGTTTCGTGGGTACGACGGTGCCTGGCGCCTCCCGTCTTGGGCTTGTCCTTGGTTTCTTCCTGGTCCACCAGCACTGGTAGAAGCGCTACACCTAGATGTTTTTGTCGTCGCATTTCTCATTTGGAGTTGGCGATTTTATTTTATCTCACAATAGTGGAGATTTTAACAACCATTGCAACAACCTCGTCGTGCTATCGTGATGCTGTAGTAGCTAGGCAGCATTCAGTGGGCTTATTCCAGAGTTGTATGCGGGCCGCGGGTACCCGCGGGTACCCGCGGGTACCCGCGGGGCGGGGCGGGGCGGGCCGAATTTTACTACCCGCGCGGGCCGTGCGGGCCGATGCGGGCCGATTTTGGCTACTTTCCTGGGCTAATTTTGCTTTCTAGAAATTTCATACATACCAAATCATATACAAAAGGAGGCAATATTTCAGAATCTTAAACATTACTTGACTTCGTTATGCCATTCGATACCTTCAGCATGCACTACATACTCAGTTAGCATTATCAGCGTATCGAGTATTAATAACCTGTAGCTGTTGAGTAAAACATATAAACCCACGAAAACTACAGGTTTTATTGGTGCTTCCTAAACTGCGGCCCGGCCCGGCCCGGCCCGGCCCAAATTGCCTAAAATGCGGCCCCATATTAAATATTCAAAATACACTGGAATTGGATTTTTGGGCCGCAAATAGCCTAAAGTGCGGCCCTAGGCCGCAAACTTCCTAAACTGCGGCCCGTCATCCTTGGCCGCAAATTACCTAAACTGCGGCCCAGTCATCCTTGGCCGCAAACTGCCTAAAATGCGGCCCGAACTGTCTTTGGGCCGCAAAATGCCTAAAATGCGGCCCGAACTGATTTTGGGCCGCAAACTGCCTAAAACGCGGCCCGAACTGGTTTTGGGCCGCAAACTGCCTAAAATGCGGCGCTAACTGGTTTCGGGCCGCAAACTGCCTAAAATGCGGCCCGAACTGTCTTTGGGCCGCAAACTGCCTAAAATGCGGCCCGAACTGAGTTTGGGCCGCAAACTGCCTAAAATGCGGCCCGAACTGTCTTTGGGCCGCAAACTGCCTAAAATGCGGCCCGAACTGTTTTTGGGCCGCAAACTGCCTAAAATGCGGCCCGAACTGTTTTTGGGCCGCAAACTGCCTAAAATGCGGCCCGAACTGTTTTTGGGCCGCAAACTGCCTAAAATGCGGCCCGAACTGTCTTTTGGCCGCAAAATGCCTAAAATGCGGCCCGAACTGATTTTGGGCCGCAAACTGCCTAAAATGCGGCCCGAACTGTCTTTGGGCCGCAAACTGCCTAAAATGCGGCCCGAACTGTTTTTGGGCCGCAAACTGCATAAAATGCGGCGCTAACTGGTTTCGGGCCGCAAACTGCCTAAAATGCGGCCCGAACTGTCTTTTGGCCGCAAAATGCCTAAAATGCGGCCCGAACTGATTTTGGGCCGCAAACTGCCTAAAATGCGGCCCGAACTGTCTTTGGGCCGCAAACTGCCTAAAATGCGGCCCGAACTGTTTTTGGGCCGCAAACTGCATAAAATGCGGCGCTAACTGTTTTTGGGTCGCAAAATGCCTAAAATGCATAATGCACGAGATTCATATAAAACAGAGAAAAACAAAACAAATAAAGGAAAACATAAAAACAAGCAATTTATTATATTGCATTTAATTAACCAAATGCCTTCTTCTTATCAAACTCTTAAACTAGAAATCTTCACTAGAAATTCAGCTTTTACAACTGCATGTTTTACACTATTTTCAAAGAAAAGCTATAAGAATTGGCAGAAACTTAACTTGGAACAGTAACTATACTGTAGCATAATTTCAATAGAATTGTGCCCTAAGACGAGCACCCTGCTGAGTAAAGTGACAAAGATCCTTCAATTCAGCGCCTATTAAATTTGGGGGATTCGTTACACAACCCCTATAACTAACTCCACTCTAACTTGTGTTTCCGGACTCAGTGTAAACTCGTAAGATTAGGATTTCATCTGTTACGACACCGTTTATACTTCTGTGAAATAATAAGTTGATAACAAGGAATCATTAAAATCACTTTTGATTTCTAGTCATGTCCAACTGAGCAAGCTGAAGAACCACAGGAAAAACTTTTTTCTTTCCCCTTCCCGGACGTTTTCTTCGGTTCAGCTTGTGCAGATTAATTCTACGCTTTCTGCTATCAGGTAAAGTAGCACCAAGTATCTTTGTCACTGCTTTCAGGTGACAACAACCGCGTGCTGCATTACAGGAACAATTTGGCTTGGGATATTGCTTCACAACCTCAACTTTTCCAACGGTTCCTCTCACTTTGAATCAGAGTTGGCAAATGGGACGCATTCTCCGATCCCATCCCACCCCATCCCATGGGATCCCATCCCAGATGCCAACACTGCTTTGAATACACCAAAATTTTGATCAAATGATATTGCTGATTTATGTGAAGAATAACTAGAACTTAATATCATCAATAGACCCACCTTTTGCTTGACAAAAAAGTTGACATCAGCTTTCAAATGATCCCAGCACAGAAATGCATTGAAATTAGGAAGAACACAGGCTTATTTGTTTTTATCTCCAAAAAGCGCTGGGGGAGGGAGTTCTAGGGGTTAGCGGAGAGTTGGGGGAGGGTATGTCATCAGATATGGAGGATCTGGCCAAATAATTTGGGAAGATACCCCAACACGTCCAACCCCCCCCCCCCCAACTATGCTCCCCCGAGCAGGAAACAAAAAGTTGGGGCCGCATTTTAGGCAGTTTGCGGCCCAAAGACAGTTCGGGCCGCATTTTAAGCATTTTGTGGCCCAAAGACAGTGCGGGCCGCATTTTAGGCAGTTTGCCGCACAAAAACAGTTCGGGCCGCATTTTAGGCAGTTTGCGGCCCAAAGACAGATCGGGCCGCATTTTAGGCAGTTTGCCGCACAAAAACAGTTCGGGCCGCATTTTAGGCAGTTTGCGGCCCAAAACCAGTTCGGGCCGCCTTTTAGGCAGTTTGCGGCCCAAAATCAGTTCGGGCCGCATTTTAGGCATTTTGCGGCCCAAAGACAGATCGGGCCGCATTTTAGGCAGCTTGCGGCCCAAAGACTGTTCGGGCCGCATTTTAGGCAGTTTGCGGCCCAAAGACAGTTCGGGCCGCATTTTAGGCAGTTTGCGGCCCAAAGACTGTTCGGGCCGCATTTTAGGCATTTTGCGGCCCAAAGACAGTTCGGGCCGCATTTGTGGCATTTTGCGGCCCAAAGACAGATCGGGCCGCATTTTAGGCAGCGTGCGGCCCAAACACAGTTCGGGCCGCATTTTAGGCAGTTTGCGGCCCAAAGACAGTTCGGGCCGCATTTTAGGAAGTTTGCGGCCCAAAGACTGTTCGGGCCGCATTTTAGGAAGTTTGCGGCCCAAAGACTGTTCGGGCCGCATTTTAGGCAGTTTGCGGCCCAAAAACAGTTTCGGGCCGCAGTTTAGGCAGTTTGCGGCCCAAATACAGTTCGGGCCGCATTTTAGGCAGTTTGCGGCCAAGGATGATTGGGCCGCAGTTTAGGCAATTTGCGGCCAAGGATGACGGGCCGCAGTTTAGGAAGTTTGCGGCCTAGGGCCGCACTTTAGGCTACTTGCGGCCCAAAAATCCAATTCTAGTGTATTTTGAAAATTTAACATGAGGCCGCATTTTAGGCAATTTGGGCCGGGCCGGGCCGGGCCGGGCCGCAGTTTAGGAAGCACCGGTTTTATTTGTATTGAAATCTGTACAAGTCTAACTTGTAATCTATTATACCAAAGTATCTATTGAGAAAAATATCAACGATGCCCTGTAGAAATTATAGATATATTCTATATATATATAGTCGAAACTCATCTACAAACTTGAATCCTGTGGTTTCTACAATTTCGGAACTTCGTGTTGGAAACTTAAGCACCTAAATATAAATCCATGACAACTTCTCACTGAAGACTTTAATTCATTTAAGGTGCTGGTAACCATTAGTGCAGTGCATTTGTGGTGATATTTTAAAACGCTATAACTTTCACAATTTTGAGAGTTGGAGGTGTTCTATACATCGTTTTAAAGCTTGGAATCTGTACATTCAGGTGAGCTTACGGAACTAGCAAAATTAACAAAAAAATTTCAGACATACTGACATCTGGCAGCTTCCCGGCATGGATACTGGATTTTTCAGACCTGATTGAAGTACAGGCCTCAAGCTTAACGGGAAGAAATGTTATATAAGATCCTGAATTACTGTGCAAACATTTTTGAACATCAATTTTTCAAAACTGTAGAATTGGATAAAAGCACTGTTCGTGCCATGATATGAGGGACATATGGGCTGAAGGACTTTTTTTTGGATTTGGCTCTGCCTGCAGGTTTTCACTGTCGAGAAAATCCGCCAAATACGCATTGAGTTTTCTTGCTACTCATTATGTTCTAGCCAAAACCAAGAAAAGCATCCCTCCGCGAAAGTTCGAATTTCCACTCTGCCAAAACTCTCCGGAATCCGTCGAGAGAGTCGGATATACATGGATCAAAATTGTCCGTTAGGATTTGGTAGTATTTTTGAAAAAAACTGATTTCTTCGAAAATGACAATTTTTTGAACCTAAAAAACGTTTTTTGATTATACTGACTTAACCACTGGAGATAGCTCGTAGGTTGTAAAGGCAAAAATGTTCATTTCGGTGTTCTCTTTTCAGCCATGACAACTAACCAGCGTACCCTTTTAGTTAAGGGAGGCTAAGCTTTAGTTACCACTTTAAGAACAGTTAATTGGTAGACAACAAAGTTCAAATCAAACGAACAGAAAAATTTGCCGGATCCGGAAGTATCTTTGAAAACACATCAGTCTTGGTGCTCAGGTACTACATAGGAAGCAATTTTTACGTGCGGGTACCTGCGGGCCGGATTTCGCGTGTGCGGGCCGCGGGCCGGAGTGTTGCGGGCCGCGGTCATAAGGTGCGGGCTGCGGGCCGGGCGCGGGCCGGAAAAATCGGCCCGCATACAACTCTGGCTTATTCAGTGATTTTTCGAAGCCACTCCAGCAGTTATTAGGCCTGCTATTAAATGATCCTGGCTATATACTATCTGCTCGAGCAAGATCAGCTCAACAGCCCAAATACAATTTTTCAGACTTATATCTTGATGGTTTACACAGCAGAGTTCTGGTGGATGCACATTGCACTGTGCACTTTCAATTTCTCGCTAAGCGGTTATTCATTCTTACATCGACCAAAACATGTGCTGTGTGCGGATTTTAACCGTTTATAGCAGATTAGCCGTTGGATTAAGCCCCATCAGTGTATTCACTTTCAGAAACGCCAGAAACTCGATATTTCGAAAATTCCGGAATTCCGGTTTTCATTCACGGAAAGTCTGAACTTTACAGTTTTTCGCCTAATTTTTGTCGCACTCAAAATTTTATTTACACGATCGAATAGAGCTGGTACCGCTGCAAATGTTTGCTCTTACAAGCTTTTCATGAAAATGCACCCAGTTGCCGAAATTCCGGGTTTTCAAAATTTCAGAATTTTGGTAAGCTTCCTCTAATACCCAACCATATTGATATCATTTGAAAACTCTTAACGAGTTGAACAATTTTTGAAATAAAACCAATATGAGGGAACAGGGATGGAAACTGGGTCATGGGTCATTGGGTCATGGGTCGTTTGGGTCGCTATTTTTGCATGGGTCACTGGGTCTTGGGTCACTAATTTTGGAAAACCTTTGGGTCAGGGTGGGTCTGGGTGAAGCTTCCTATGGGTCGCTTTGGGTCTGGGTCAGCAATTTTAGTGGGTTATTTTTGGGTCTGGGTCAGCAATTTTAGTGGGCTATTTTTGGGTCTGGGTCACAGAGGTCTTGCCAAAACTTTACAGTTTCAATTTTCGTGGTGGAAGTTTAAGTTTAGCTGGTTTGAAAGGTAAATCCACCATTTCTCAAAACATTTTGCGCCGATAGTTAATAGCAAAAGTTATTATAAATCACTAGAGTTAGGTGTGACTTGCTCTGCCATTCTATATGAGTCGGGTCACACAGTAAAGCACGTATACCAAGGTGGACACATTTCTGTCGATGTCGATTTTAAAAGTTTACAGCAAAAGGTTTTACAGTTTTAAAGGTCTCAAACACAAAATGGCCAGCAAAATGCTGCTGTGGCAATTATTTTTCAATTCCATCATTATTGAAAAAGTAATGAAAAGTTTCTAGTTTGAGCTGATTTTTACAATGTTAAGGCTAGCTAAACGGTTTTAAAAAGTTTGAAATGCGTAAAACCCCACAAATACTTTCAAAAAATTTGGATCCTGAGTTTCCTTCCGTGACTTCCCCTTACCAAGTTAAAATTTTCAATTATTGAAAATTTTTAAACTTTTGAATTGGTACTCTAACGTGCAAAATTTTAAAGTTATTAGGCAAAAACTCAAAAGTTAGGGTTTTGATTATCATGGCTCGCTAAATAAGTAAATGCTTTGACAAAGATTCCTCGTCTCATATTTTCTTTAAATAAAAACCTTGTCTGGGTGTGCATATTTAGTAATGCAAAATGGAAAACCGCCGGTCCATACTTAGCTGGTTCTTTGTAAGAAAAATTTATTGATCTAAGTTTCACAAAATGAGTGGAATTACTTATTCTTGCATCTTTGCAAAAATTAAGAAAGTTAGAAAGTTCAAAAACACTGAACAATGGGCCAATCTCGGTTAGGGTCAGTCTGTGTAACGTATTGGGTCATTTGGGTCTGGGTCACAAAAATTCTTGGGTCAGTTGGGTCTGGATCGCGAAAATGTTTGGGTCATTTGGGTCTGGGTCACCAAATTTTAAAATCATATGGGTCGCCTTGGGTCTGGGTCAAATTTGTGTTTGGGTCGAGTGGGTCATGGGTCACAAAAAGTGACCCAGTTTCCATCCCTGTGAGGGAATGTACCAAAATCCCGGAATTCACCAAAGCCGGACCTTGCTAGAGACATTTTGTGTATTCCGAGAAGTGGGTGCATTCGTGCGAGTTGGGCCTATTACAAAAGTTGCTCAGCTCGTTAAGAACTTTCAAATATACCCCTATTGTGGGGTAGACAAAAGTTTTAGAAATCGGAAAATTTGGTTTTCGCTAATTCCAGGAATTGAGTGCATTTTCAAAAGTTTGTTCCATTATATACAAAAGTTGTTTGTGCCAAGAGCTTCTAATTTAAAAATCCGGAAATTTGGAAACTTAGAATTTCGGCAACTGGATGCATTTTCGTAAAAAAAGCCTGTAAGAGCAAAAATATGCAAGTGGACCAGCTGTGTTCGAAATAAATCTTTGCGACAAAAATTGGGCGAAAAACTTAAAGTTTTAGATTTTCCGTGAATGTAGAAGCCATACATTAACTTAACACGTGGTCCGATTCTGAGGGGGTCTACCCCGACCTCGACGTGGGGTCTGCCCCTAAAAAATCCAAAATTTTAAGGGGGTCTGCCCCGAAATTAGTAAAAATTGCGATTTTGTAACGTTTTTGACCAAAAATCAGTAAAAATGACAATTTTTAGCGATTTTCAAGAAATTTTTTGAACAATCGCTAAAATTTGCGAAACAATTAGCAATTTTTAGTAAAAACCGCTGAAGGGTCTGTCTGCCCTTTTTTCCTTTTCGCTGAGGGGGTCTACCCGTTTTTTGTCGGTGTGGGGGGTGTCTGCACCTCCCCACATTCGCCCCCCCCCACGTTATCCTATGGTAGAAGCCGTCTGTTTCCTATTTTCTAAAATGACGAGTTTCCAACGATTCTAAAAAATATATACATTGTTGTATTTATTCCAAAGGCTAATAATCTGCTATAAAGGGTCAAAGTTTGTGAACACATTTTCCGGGCCAACATCCATTGGTCAACCGGCCGGGCCGGGCCAAGACATGTTTTAACTGCGCGCTGGAGCTGGCCAAAAGCCAAAAATTTTTTCCGGCTTACTTAAAATATTTACTTTCCAAAGAAGGAAAACAAAAAGTTTGCCCAACTTCATATTTTAGAAGCCACTAAAGATGCTCACCACACCACAATATAGGATTATTTAATTTTTTCAAGCTAAATTTTCAAAAAAACAGGATCATCGGGTCACCGGGTCAGGGGTCGACCGGGTCACCGGCTTAGTTAAAATAGTGCCCCTTTTCATCTCTAGTGAAAGCACTAAAATTAGCTCAACATTTACTCATTCTGGTTTTTTACAGCATAATTTAACGTTACATAACATAATTTAGCGTTTCCATGTAGCATTGAAGCCTGGAAATATTGTTGATAAAATTTTGGAAATATTCCTTTGGCATGCCTGGCAGGGCCAACGGCCAAGTTCTAACTGGGATGAGGGGGAACCAAAAAAGTTCCCAAGTTAGACGGCCTACCAAGAATGAAATGGACCGCACGGAAGAAACAAGTGCCACAAAATTCGTATTTAACTCGAATTTTGAACATGTATTTCAAATCTTGGACAGGAGGACAGATTGATAGCATTACCTTTGCTGAAATCTACGCTACAACTAAAATACGTACTTTACAATCTTCTGTATGATAAAAACAAAAAGCACACGTTTATTTCATAAGGCAACGATCCACATACCTCATTAAATGATATGGAAATAAAAGTCTGTGTTCTTTGACAATGTTCAGAACTAACTCATAGTGCGCACTGTAATATTTTAACTAAGTATTAAGGGGGGGGGTCGCCGGGTACCAAATTTTATAGTCACCGATTTCGCTCAATTATGGCTGTAATATACCCCCATATGTGTCCAACAACAAGACAAATGTTTAGAGTCCAGGATCAATCCAGGTAAGAGATATTGCAGTTCAAATCCCTACAATTTAGTATTTACGCCAATATGCCTCGCTGAGGGCTTCGAAGTCGTGTGCACATAGGATGACAAAAGACTACGGCATGGCTAATAGATCAAATTGAAGCCTCTATCTGGGGCTATATGTTGCTTGTAAATGACAATGATACACCAAGCACCGAGCGAGAAACGGCGAGCTCAAGATCCTTCCGACTGTCATGTACTTCAAACTTTAATGCGGCTTAACTTTCTCATACTGCCTTGTAGAGACTTGGTGCAAGAAGATAAAATGTTCAGGACATCGAGAGCTTCACTTTGATATAAAATTTGGCTATATTTAAAAAATTTGAAAATTTGTCATTTTTTGACTGTAGGCCTCCGACATCGCACTGAGGTATGCGTCCACAGTTAAACACCAGCAATTGCAGTGAAATTTAGCACACATCTTCCTTTCATTTGTGCAAACTGGCACACCGAATTTGGTCGGGATATCTCGGGTTTCACCCGACTTATAGACCATTATATTCAAAAATTTTAGAAAATGACGTATTTTGAGGCAAAATGCCAACGCGGTGACCAAAAGTGTGATCTACTCCCAAGCAGCAGCAGGGATTTTGCATATGCAAATTGAAGCTCTATTTGTGTACTGTGTTAATATCTATACGCGAAATTTGTGCAGTGAATGGTTAGTTCAGGGCATGACGAAACATTTCTTCTGTGGCATTTTTGTAAGTCAGAATTTAGCAAAAACCGACTCCGTTAAGTTTTGAAAATTTCTAGAAAATCGTAGAGCTAACTCAAAAATACTCCATATAGATATTAACACGCTACCTAGTCCAGATTACCATTTTGCCACGCTATAGCTCATTTGCTCTTGCACAGCGCTCAAACTTTTGGTCACCGCGAAATTTTCCTAACTTTTTCGTTTTCCTATGTTTAACACATGTCGAGGTCACCTTTGAAGGACAATTGTGAATGATAGGGAAAGTTTTGCAACAAACGCAACTGTCTTGTTTAGGGGACCCATGGGGACTACAAAATATGTGAAAATGAGAAAAATCGGAGATGGTCGAAAATTCGCGACCCCCCCCCTTAAGATTCCTTTCCTACAAAGCAATAATTGATGATTCAAAAATCCTATTTTTGATAATTTGCAGAGCAGGAAAAGCTACAGGAAGTTAGATCAAATTAGCTTCCGAAGTCATGCACGTTTTAATCTAATTACTTTACATCGTCAGCATCTGTGCTCAAAGTCAGTCTTGACTATTATTTTGCTTCAGACAGTCTGAACCTTGAAACCTCGCGTAATCAGTATCTGTAAAATAAAAACGTCTATCGTCTGAAAACAAAAAACTAATTGATGAAAACTATTTGCATTGCAGAGTTGTTATATATATAAGTATATATATATATATATATATATATATATATATATATATATATATATATATATATATATATATATATATATATATATATATATATATATATATATATATATATTGAAAGCATTTTCCGTCCAGTTGCAATTAGACTGAAATTCTCCGTCTAATTGCAATTAGACGAAAAATGCTTTTAGACTGCGACCTATATTTACGATATGTTAATTTGCTTATTATGTATGGTTTGCTAATTATCAGTCTATAATTTGTTTCCAATCCTCAGTGCCCGGAGAGTCTGTACGAACTTGATACCGTAAGGCCAAGACTTTGTGTGGAAATATTGGCTACCTGTGCTTAAGAATGACTTTAACGAAAGCTTACCTTATATCAGTTATACAGGATGATATCTTCGGGTTTCCATGCGTTGCCGAAAATTGCTTTAGCAATGACATGAAATCCAAATTTTCTGTTTCTTCGCTTACACGAATCATGTAAAAATAAAAATTATTGGTCCGGTGGTTCTCCTTTTCACCGGAATCCCAGCGGCTGATTTGGATAATTTATTTAATTTAATAATAATTTAATTTAATTCTAATTTAATTCATGTGTGCGTACAGTTTGACACACTCTTACAAAACTTGGGGTCGTGGAATTTCTGAAAGCACAATTCTGAAAACAAAATCTTGACTTCTGAACAGTTAAAATCAAATTGTGGAAATGGCCATATAGCTATGCTAATCGTATGCGTACCTTTACATATTTTTGTCTTTAGTAGAAACGAATAAAGGAAGTACAATAGAAATTACAAGAAAACGCACTTTTAGACGTTTACTAAGTATCACCATTCACCACAGTAAAAGTTTGCAAATTTCTGGAAAGACTTAGCAATCAGTTTCACAAATTCCAAAACATTTTTGGGTTGATCTTTGATCTTCAAGTCAAATGGTCATTTTCGCCAGCTCCTTTAATTTTTTGGAAAGAATTTGCTTGCAAACATTTGAAATGTACAGAAAGGAAGCAGTTCTGTACTGGCATTCGCTGTTACTCAAGGTGGTGGTATCGCTTTGTGTTTGAACTTAGAGAGTCTTCAATTCAGTTGCTTATTAAAGTAGATTATATAATCAGTAGAAAATGATGCTATTTAACATTTAACCAGTCCAGATTTTCAGACGAAAACATAAAACGTTTTTGTTTGACACGATATATCCACACGGTTAAGCCTAGAGGCCGGATTTATATATAGTGTGGGCTAGAAAAAGGCCAGCGAGAACTCTTTTACTGTTACCACAGTTGGAATGGCCGAGTGGTCTAAGGCGCTGGCTAGAACTTCTAACCTCAAGGTCGGTGGTTCAGTTCCCAGAGATCACAAAAGCTTTCTTCAGTCCAATCTGTAGTTCTGGAATTTCCAAATGCTAACTACTTTAGTAATCCATACTCAGATGTGAAGCCTTGTATAATGGATGGATCCTACTATTTCCCAAAACTGCGACTTATGGGGCCGGTTCCGTGAAAAATTTACTTCCACGTTGGTACTGGCATGCAAGAACTCGCAATGTATAGTCGGCGAGTCAACTGTTCCATAAAAAGTTTCGCTGAATTCTACTAAATTAGCTTAACCGAGTATGATAGATCGGCAAGCTAGCAGTAGTGCAAGTACTAGGACTGCTAGTGCGATCTCAAAAAACTTGCAGACACCCGAAAACAGTTTCGAACAAATACTGCTCTTGAATTTTAGTCGATATCGATGAAAACAGTAATGCTGCTCTTGAATTTGTCGATATCGATTAAAACTGAAACAGTAACTGCATATAGTGAGACAGAATTATCGTAGTTGGTTATATCGTCTGCTCGTCAAGCCGAGGACCACGGCTTCGAGACTTCCTGGTGCTGTAGTGACAACTTTCTTTCTTTCGTCTATTATCTTGTATCTTTCTACAGTCATCGTGCACCACCTGTCAGTTTGAGCTTGTCTCGCGGGGTGTGTGTATTTGGCAGGCCTGTATGCCCATTCAAAAACGTGTCACTACAGTTTGGGAACGAATTCAAACTACTTAAGGTTGGTTCGATTGTGCCTGGGTGGCTCAATCGGTAGAGCGTCGGTCTAGTTAACCGAAGGTTGTGGGTTCGATCCCCACCTCAGGCCCGAAGTTTTCGGGTCTGTGGTGCTGTAGTGACAACTTTCTTCCTTTCGTCTATTATCTTGTATCTTCCCAAGAGTCAGAGCTTATTTGGGAGCTTTGACGTGTGACATCCTCTTTCAATCTTAATTACCCTACCAGCTACAACTAAAATCAAATACGATTTATTGATCAGTAAATCACAAAAATAAATTAGCTTCACAAGTTCAACCAAAAACACACGGCAGTGGTAAAAATGCAAGCTGAAATACGACAAATCTTCAGTCAGACAAACTAGCGCTATATATACGATAAAGTGCACACTACTATGTCCAAGCAAGAGTACATAATGATAAGAGTATGGCATTAAGCCTAGTCTCTGTTATCAGAGTAAAAAACCATGCTCTGTTCCCTAACGGCTGACCCCACCACAAACTGTTCCCATCACTTCAAACAAATTTGGCCGCTACGCTTGCATGCTCAAGCTAGAAAACACCACTACTACTCACTTGGTTCAATGTGTGACTGTTACGAGCTTTAGAACACAAACATAGCGTGCAAATTTCTTTGAAGTGATGGGTCCAATTTGTGAGGGGTCAGACGGTCGTTAGCGAACAGAGCATAGGCTTAGTGTCACACTCTTATAATTATGTATAACTCTTATCACTCTTGCTATCACTAATTACATGCCAATACTATTTACGACGCCTGATCACAATGACATTTATTCAAAAATTAATTTTAATGATTCTTAATAATTTTAGCAAGTCACTGATATCATTCACCAACAAGCAATTTCATAGTTCCAGACGCGAGTAGACGCGCGTCGCGCCACACTGCCACATTTGGAAGCGTCGACGTGCATAATTCGCACGTTCAACGAAATCACCTTTAGGATTCTCTGCCCACTATGCTACAAGCCGAGCGTACTTCGTTCGCACGTCCGTCTTATTGTAGAATATGCAAATGAGGTTAAGACTAAGCGCATAGACTAATCACATGAATGCTGAATACGAAGACAAAATAATTGCCAATACGTCACCATAAGGAGAAGGAGATACTTATTATGTGCACAAAAAATGGAAGCATATTACGGGTGAAGCCGGCCCCAAAGTAAACATTTTAGCAATTCGATGTCCAAAACTTAGCTATATACTGAGAAGAGATGGCGACAAAAATCACAAAATAAAGTGCATGACTTCCGGAAGCTAATTTGATCTAACTTCCTGTAGCTTTTCCTGCTCTGCAAATTATCAAAAATAGGATTTTTTGATAATTTTTGAAACTTGAAAAAAAACTACAAAATTAGATCAAATTAGCTTCCGAAATCATGCGCGTTTTTTGTCTCGGCCATACTCTTGGTTTTGGACATCGAAACCTTTAAAATGTTGCGGGAGCCGGCTTCTGCCAATATGCTTCCACTGACGCGCCAATAAGTATAACATTATTTGGCTCCCGTAACTGAAAATATTTTGTCTTCGTAAATATCTATAAACGCTGAATACACGTGTCTACAATAAGACGGACGTGCGAACGAAGCTGTATAGTGGGCAGAGAGTCTAGGTCGTTTGGGGTGAACATGCAATTTAGGCAGCAAATGTGGCAATTGTGGCACGACCTCTGCTCGCGTCTGGAATATGAATTGTTGGTGAAATGATAATGACAAAAATCGGTAAAAATTATTTTAGACAAATATTCATTGTGTCGAGCTCGTAAATATGTTGGCATTGTAATTAGTGACCCAACAGAATGACTGGATATACACTGTATAAAATTGTGACACTAAACTTACCATACTACTGTTTGCAACATACGACCTAAAAAATTGGACCTCACTTCAAAGGCGTATATTTGTGTTCTAAAAGCTCGTAACAGTCACACATTGAGCACTGCTTGAAGTGAGTAGCCAATGTGTTTTCTACCCCGAAACATGCAAGCAGCCAGCTGAACATTGACAAGGGAGGGCGGACAGTGGGGTCGTAGAAATGAGACGCGGTTTTTACTCTGACAGCAGAGACTTGGAAGCAATACCATACTCTTTATCATTATGTACTTCTTGCTTGAACAACATTGTGCACTACATCATGCTGTAGCACTAGTTTCTGACTGAAGGTTTGTCGTATTTTTAACTTGCATTTTACTTTGGTCTGTGGCTTTTAGTGTGACCC
Source organism: Trissonchulus latispiculum (assembly GCA_030248195.1). Taxonomy (NCBI): domain Eukaryota; kingdom Metazoa; phylum Nematoda; class Enoplea; order Enoplida; family Ironidae; genus Trissonchulus; species Trissonchulus latispiculum. The sequence goes on from JASAND010021779.1 coordinate 18,874, forward strand.
CACGTAAATCATTTTGATTTTAGTTGGGAGGTAAGATTGAAGAGGATGTCCTGCTCCCAAACTAAACTCTGACTGCTGAGATTACAAGACAATGGAAGAAAGGAAGAAAGTTGTCACTACAGCACCACCAGACCCGAGAGCTTCCGGAGCTAGTGGATCAGACCCCACAACCGACCAATTTTTAAGCACGTAAGGACACATTTTGAATGAATACCTTATACACACCCCTGTAAACTATTTGGAATGGTACCTGAAAAGGAAATACTGGAAATGAGAAAGAAAGTTGTCACTACAGCACCGAGCCATTGATTCTCATGCTGACGAGCACGGGCGGTGAAGCACGACCTAATTCACATGCAGTTTTCCTGAGTTTTAGTCGACAATGGGCAAATGCCATCATTTATCATTTAAAATTCAAAGGCATCCTACTGGGTGAAATCGCACTGGCAATCTTTGCACCCCACTGCAACTTGCCGTTCTATCATGCTTTCGGGCAAACTATTTTTATGGGCTGAGTCATTTCTCCAGCATGCCAGCCTTGACGTGAGAATGGAAATTTTCACCGAAGATATAGATATAGTAGGATCCATCCACCAAAGGCCTCACATCTACAGTAAGATTACTAAAATGGTGCTGGAAGATCCAGACGTTTGAAAGAAAACTTTTGTGATAATAGAACCACCGACCTTGAAGGTTAGAAATTTAATAACACTATCGGCCAGTAATGGGGTACACCATATGATCCGACTTCTAGACAACCGTGACGGATACATATCGTGTCAGACAAAAACGTTTTATGTTTTCGTCTGGAAATTCTGGATTGTTAAAATGGCCAATAACATCATTTTGCACTACGATTATATAATCTACTTTTAATAAGCAACAATTGAAGACTCTCTAATTCAAACTGCCACCACTGTGAGCAGCGAATGCGAGGAGAACTGCTTCCCTTTTCTGTACATTTCCAGATGTTTGCAAAATTCTTTCAAAAAAGAGAGAGCTGGCAGAGAATCAATACAAAAATGTTTTGGAATTTGTGAAACTGACCAAATTCCAGAAAATTTGCAAAAATGTGAATGGTGATACTGTAGAAGCGATCTAAAAGTGCGTTTTGTAACTTCCCGCTTTACATTTCGTTTCTACAAAAAGACAAAAATATGTAAAGGTATACGATTGAAAACATAGCTATATGGCGGACGGTTTTGCTATTCAGAAGTCGTTTTTGTTTTCAGAAGTGACGCTCCATTCCTGTTTCT
>JASAND010021780.1:0-24231 GCA_030248195.1 Trissonchulus latispiculum
AAAACCAAACTTCACTTTCTGAAAATGCCCAGATCGTTCTAGCACCCAGTTTTTCCAAGCGTGACTTACACGGAAAAAAAGGACCTAAATTTTCAGAAGCGAAAATTTTCAAAGTTGGAAAATGTTGACCACACTGGCAGGGCAGATTCAGGTTGTGTTGACGGGCGGTAAAATTACTCCAGCGAGGAGTCGGAAGGGGGCGGAGCCCCCCCCCCAGAAGGAGAAGTTGAAGAAAGTTTGTGTTTGCAATAAAATCGGCCTTCGGATCTATTTCCTTTCATGCTGAAGAACTGAGAAAATTTTTATCTCGCCCAAAGGCGAGACAGCTGTTTTCGTTTCTAGCTCAAATCGAACTCACTGTTTTCGTTTCTAGCTCAAATCGAACTCAGTATCTCCAACGCAAAAATTACACCCTATGCTCAACATTTCAGTTGCTGCTCAGGCTTTTGTGTAGCGGGGCCCTGTTACTAATTTCTCCCTTTGAAGCAAACATTTACCAAACTTTAATTTTCTAAATATATATATATATATATATATATATATATATATATATATATATATAAATTCAACGGTTGGATTAACTTTCATTTAATTCATAATAAGGAGGGGCCCTAGTTTATGGATTAATTCATTAATATAATTACCCTTTTCACAAGTTCCCCTTTGGTTACATCAAAATTTTTGATTTCGTTGTCTTTTCAATATATATGCAAATTAGCTTCTAAACCTTGATGCCAGCTACATAGCTCGCAGAGCAGTGATGGAACCGGGTCACTTAGGCTTGACCCGGTGACCCGGTTGAGCCCTGTCCCGGTGACCCGGTGTTCCAGAAAATTCCAAAATCTGCAAAAAATTTTAGATTTTGCCTAAAAACGCTAAATTTTTGGATTCCATGTTCCAATACCACCCCGAAAAGAATAACTATGACGTACATTGTTTGCTCCAGGTTTTTTTAAAATGCATTTAATGGTAGCTGTAGCATTTTCTAAATTTATGCAGATTTTACTTGCAAAACCAATAATTTATCCTTCTGCGAAATTTTGCAAGTTTTATATAATATGAGTATATACTTGTCCAAATACACGGAGTACTTTAAAAAATTGGTTTTCATTATGTATTGAGTTAAATTAAATTAATTTGTTCACTTAGCTTCAACGTTTACCTAGGTTGCGCACATAATCTGCAAACCATTCTGAATAGACTTGTGCAATAATCATAAACTTAAAGCTAAAGCTAAAAAGCTAGACAATAATTTGCCAGAGACAGACAGATTCAAATAACATCAAGCTACGAAAATGCTCAAGACTAAAATATAGAAAAACAAATTGAACGAAGGACATTGAACAAAAATTTAAGCTAAAATTTTAGCTTGGTAAGCCAAAAATTTCGAAAATTTGGGGTATATAAATTCAGAAAACCGGGTCAAGATCGGGTCGAAGCTCTTGACGCGGTTCCATCTCTGTCGCAGAGCTGCTAGCTAGAATCCGAATCACGGATGAAGATTAATCTTTAAATATAGATAAGATTGTTGTGCTAGCAAACTCTATCAGGTTAGGTAATACCAAGCGTATATACATAATAGATATATATATATATATAATAGATAAATGAATATGTATTATGTGCTCTTGGTAATACTGAATGATTACAAATGGAAAAGACAACTGAATTTGTTTAAAATTGGAAAGATGGGACATTTCCAAGTAATGTAATAAAAACGAATGCCCAGCGCAAGACAATTTTTTAAACCAGCTTCAAAATATCAAAAGAACTGATGCGTGGTTTTGAATTTGCATATATATATATGCATGTATACAGATGCGTACCTGATTTCTGACCGGGCCTTGTCTTGTTTCCCTCCCCCACCTTCTCAATTCTTAAAACTTGACCAAATTAGCTAACATTTAGTATGGCTGAGCTCACATAACACGAAGTTTTTTGAAACACATAACATTTGATATTTTGATTCGCAAGGGGTGATCAAAGGGAAACGAAAATTTTTCCATTGATTTGAAGGAAAGTTGCATACAGGAGCTTTCTGGGGATCTGAGCAAGAATCTGAAATCTGTTTTTCGATTCAGCTTTCTATTAGCTCAATATAAGCTAAAGTTGTACGCTTAAGGTATATACGTATATATAAGCTCATCCTAAGCCAACAGAAAGCTGAATTGAAAAACTCACTTCAGTGTCTTATTCAGCGACCCAGAACACCTCTGTGTGCTTTTATCGAGATAGACGGGAAATCTTTCGGTCACCCTTGGCTCCCTTGCGAGCCAAAAAAACCTATATAAATTCGCGAAATCGAAAAATTTTACGTTGGTTGAACTCAAGGTGGTCGAAAATACACCCATACCCAAACTTTAGCTCATTTGATCAGGTGTTAAGAATCTCAGGGGAGGGGAACGAGACAAGACCATTCTAACTCTGCGTCGAGATACTGCTCCTTTTAGGAGCCAACTTGTTTAAAACTTGACATTTTCAGGCAAAAATAGTAATTTTCTCCGAAAAATCGGTTGCATTTCAAGCTTTTTCTTTATAAATCCAATAAGTATGCTGTTAAAAAGTAGAAAATTCGCGCTTACTGCGCAAAATTTTTTGGTTATTAGCCCTGTTTCCTCTTTCTCTATATAATTAATTTTTCCTACCTTCGAATCGCGACGGAGCGCGGCCCCCCACCCGCACCCCTGGATCCGCCCCTGGTTGACCAAAACTTTTTTGGGACTTGTATATAGTACTCGTCGTGCTGACCCCAACGCAGGGACGCACCCAGGATTTTGAAAAGGGAGGGATCGAACATGAAAAAATTTTGCCCCCGAAGCAGTTGAAAATTTTTTAAAATAATAAAAAATCCATAACGGAAATCAGTTGTGTTTAAAAATTTGAATAAAAAGTCGAGAAATTTTTTGATATTATTGTGTAATGAATCTAATGGTGGTTTTCTCTTAAGTACTATATATATAATTCACAAAATAGCTCGAGATTGGATCTAGTGCTTGAACGATCGGATTGATTCTGTCGTTAGACTCGGTACACTGGCCTGTCGATCTGGCCTGATGGCCTGATAGTTTTTTAGTTGATTATATAGTTGCAGTTGGTGTTGCATGCTGGCCTGGATTAAAGCTGTGGCGTGTTAGTCAGTCTTCACTACTGCGTCCTACCTCGTTAATCTTACACTGGCGAGGCTGCCAGGATCTGCTGTGTCCTGTCATTGTGACTGAACCGTGCTTTTTCTTGCCCGTCAGTCTTTGCTATCCCTGCTGTTACCCTCCCGCTCGGAGCTAGGTGGAAACCACGAATTTTGAAACGGAAGCCTGAAAAAGGAAGAAGACCTAGAATCTAGAATCTCGGAAGTTCCGATGATGATGATAACGATTGGCCCGAACTAAAAATAATATGCTAGAATTCACAACTGTATCACTTTGTCTTGGTCAAATTTTTTGAAAAACAGCTTATATATAAACCTTTGTGTGCTAGCAACAAATTTTAGTTTCTTTTGTTGGCGATTTTGTTTGTACAAGTTAGGAAATATGATAGGAAAATTTGGTCGAATTACAATTTTGGTCGTGGCCAAAAACCGTGGCTTTGACGTATATATATATGTATATACACTAGCGTAGATACGGGGCGGGCGGGGCGGGCGGCCGCCCTCCCCGAAATAATGGCTTTGCCCCCCTGAAAATTTGGGCAAATGAAAAATTTTACGCCCGCGCGGAGCGCGGGCGTTTAATGTGATTAGAAACATGCACAAATTGTACATTAATGCTTCAAAATAGCTCAACATTGATGCATTTTCTACACCATTAAAAAATTTTTGCGCCTTCGGCGCGAATTTTGGCTATTTACATTATCAAAATTATTATTTTTCATTAAGCATGCTAACGAATGTTTGTATATATAACTACTTGCTTTGCAGTTTTGCTGTTAAATATCTGCGTTATTCCCAACATCTCAGCTTCGGCATAATTGGTTGATATAATCAGGATACGCAGTTCTTAATGGGAGCATCCTAATAGTTTGAGTTTTCGGACAAGACAGTAAACGTAGAAAATAGCAAATATATAAAGGTGCGAAATGTTGTTAGACAATTGATAAATCATTGTAAAGAATTAAATGTTTCAATAGCGTTTAATGGCGAACTTTAAAAATTTTCTCAACTTCTGGGGGGTCCGCCCCCCAGACCCCCCGTTTGGGACTTGTGTACCTATTATAATTAGACCTCTGCTAGTTTGCTTTACTTTACCTTAGTTTACCTGCTTTGTAGTTCTGTTATTAACTGCATTATTCCAAACATGATCTGCCTTCAACGACGGATAATGGATATGCTTAGAATACCCTGTTCCAAATGGGAGCATCTTAGTCTTAGTTTTCGTACGGGATTGTGGAAGTCAAAAATTTAAATAGGTAGCAAATTAAACTACAAAATTTAGTTTGGGAACTGATAATATACAATGCAAAGAATTCAATGTTTCAGCAGCGTTTTAACGGCAAAATTTAAAAATTTTCTCAACTTCTGGGGGGGTGCGCCCCCCACACCCCCCCGCTTTTGGGTTTTTGCGTGCCGATTTCGGTTACAACAGCATTAAGCTATGTATATATATATATATGTACTGAACTAGAAAACATATTAACAGGGAAAGTTACAGCATATGTAGCGTGCATACAATTATTGCGCAAAAAATGAAATTTACCCCCCCCCAGCCTTCGGTCAACACCGCCCCCCTGAAAATTTTTCGTACCTACGCTACTGGGTATATATATATATATATATAGACTGCAGGTTTTGGGTCCTCCTGGATATAGGGGCCGGATGGCTTTTCCCACCAGCGATTGCTGGACCAGAGGGCCTGCAAGGGGAGCCACTTGGGACCAACCAGAGGGGGACGGGATCCACCCTCCAGGGATCCTCTCCACCACGGAAAGGGGGCATCCATTGAAGAGATGGGGCCCACCTATATCAGGATGCCACCCAGCCCCACGGATAGGTCCTATCTACCCGGCCGATCCGGCTGAAATTTGCACAGCATGTACCACTGCCCAAAGGCTCTTCACATAAAAAGTTTGAGCCCGATCGGTCCACTCCTTCGCTGGCCACAGGCCAAACAATGTCCAGATTATACACATTCCGTCAAATTTTCCCCATTCTAGGGGGAGCGCTAACGCTATATATATTACTAATACTAATATACGTGTATATATACTTACTTTCGCAACATATCCCATTGTCTCAATGTCAGTCCCCTATGTTTCTGCGCACTGAACGCCTCGTTGAAATGGGTTCTTGGTTCAGCAGATCTTGAAATATCGTTAGACGAAAATCGTCTCAATGAAAACGCTCCATGGAATGGATACCACTGTACTGGGTAGTAGCTTCGACTAAATAAAGGCCGAGAATCAAAAGAAGCAATCGAAAATGCCATTACGTTCGCATCGAATGTAGCATTATTAATGGCGTATATAAGACTCTCCTGCTTTTAGTCAACACCATAAAACGCCGTCTTAAACAAAAAACTCATGCAAAGGAACTTTACTTATATATCCATGATACCCGGGATCAGGGGCGAGTCCAGGATTTCAGAAGGAGGGGATCCAACCCGACTGCAAATTATTGTCAAAACCTCCTCCTTTTTAAAATCCTGGATACGCCCCTGCCCAGAGTAGTTCGCTGCCATGCGAGTAGGCCACGGTCTTTTTGTGTCAAATATTATATACTAGAATAAAACTGCTCCGGATGGACCATGAAAAATGCAATATGGGTGACATTAGGTTTTAAGCGGACAGGCACAGACGACTAGGTTTTAAAAGTTAATATGGGAGGAGCTGGTTGGAAATGATAGGAGGACTAGGTTAAAATCGCACTATGGACCAGCTTCGCTGAACATCCCATATTCGCGGAAACTGCCCGGCAGTGTTTTTTGCTCTAAAAAGTGCACAATGATACACTTTGTTCGGAAAGGAGCAAAAAAGTTTGGGCTTGTGCGCACGCGTGCGCACATTTTCTAGCGACACGAAGAGAAAATTACTGAAAATTAGTTGCTCAAAGTGCTCAGAAAAATTGCTCCTGGCTCTCAATTTCACAAAAAATCTCCAAATTTTGCTGGGGCAAGGCCCCCAGACCCCCGTCCATACTTGCCCTAATCTAGCTTGTATATGCAACTCTCGACATTGCATATATATGTAAGTTATGAAATATAAAACTCATTGCCAAATTTAATTTTAGCTTAGCAGTTTTTGGAGAAGTTTACAAAACTTTAACAGGAGGTTTCGTGACAGCTAGGTTTAGGTGTTATCCCTGTTTTCTCTACCCACCGACAGTTCAAAAAGCATTTAGAAATAGAGATGCTCTGGGATGAGCCCGGAAAATTACTGAGTTAGATATCGGAACCTTGAATCATTTTCTGAAAACTGAGTATATAATTTTCGACGTAATTTCAAACTAGCGTGTATTTTTGTTTTTATAAAAAGCAGTCAGGATTCTTAGCTTGCAAACAGCTTAAAAATTGCCAAAAAGTTTCATCATTTTGCTAAATTTACAGAATAAAAATTTGCTTTTAAATTTATCAATAAAACTTGACGATTATCATACGTAGTTAAATGGTTGCTATCTTTTAAAGTCTTTTGCTTCGGCTCCCCAGACCCGTCGTTGCAAGGTTAGGTGAGTTTGCAAATTTATTCAGCCATTAAGTTCTGGAATCTTATATAGTCAGGTTCCCAAAAAAAGAACCGGTGACAAAGTTTCCCAAAAAAAGAACCGGTGACAAAGTTCCCAAAAAAACAGGGTTTTTTGTGTAAAATACTGTGTATTTACACAAAAAAAATAAATTTACACAGTGAAAAACTAATTTACACAACAAAATACACAGCCAGATTTTCGAAAATTGTTACAAAAAAGTGCTCTGAAAAAATAGTTTTCAAGTCTTTAAGTTTTAAAAAACTTTTTGAAAAATTTTGAAAAAACCCTGCAAAAAAACCAGTGCCAGATCTCCCAGGTACTTTGACCGTTTCGAGCCAAATTTGGCGTATATATAACAAGTAGAAGACCTTAGTATATATTGGTTTGGGTTATATATATAGCTTATCTCGTTTAGCCAGGGCGCCAGCTAGAAGACAACCACCCCAAAACCACCCTCGGACAAGTTTCGACATGGTGTTGGAAAAATTGTCTCAAAACCACAACGGAAAACCCGGTAAGTCCCTAATTGTGGTTGGTAGGCTAGGTGCCCAAGTATATACTCACGATACCACATATCCTAGCCCCACTGGCTCCTACGCTGTGGCCTGGGCCACCCGATTTTTTATGGGAACGAATTCCCAAAAAAACCAGTTCTTCAGACTTTGCAAAAATAGGTCACAGCAGCCACCGTAATTATTTTTCTGGTGATATTAACGCTGTTTTAGAACGTTTTACCCCAAAAACACCATAACTTATATTTGGAATCTTTGAGGTGATTTGACTGGTTCAGACAGCCTGAACCTGGCCCGGACCCACGTTGGTCCCTTGAAGTACTGGACTTGGCTAAAAACTGATATCTACAGCGTAAATCACGCTGGAAACGCGTTTTCCTAGTTATAAAACGGTGGTACGCAAAATTTCAGTTGTTTTAGTAGAGTTTTGGTGATAGTCCCCAACTTGGCCTAGGTCCCCGGGGGTCCAAGTTGGGGATGTGGACTGTTGTTACAGGTAAGACCTCAGAAATTTTATATATAGTGTATATACTTAAAGAAAATATATAGGTACACGTTAAAAGGGCGCCAAATCTGCTATAAAAAGGCGTTTGCCGCTCAAAGAAAAGTTATCGGAACTTACACCTCCAGATTCACCATGTCATGGGGGTACAAGGTAGTCTAAGTGGGCTGCCGTGCACAGGCTAGACCCTTGGGCTCCACCAAGTACCATGTAGTATTGGTCGGTTATGGGATATTGTAGGTAATATTAGATTTGCCCTGCCTCTTCTCTGCCAGTAGTAAAGAGGGTGGTTTTTTTATTTGGGAACGCTGGTTTTTTTGGGAATCGTTCCCAAAAAACCACCAAAATTTTTTAATTACTCAGGATTGCCAGGGAGGCTGGCTAGGGTAATAGGTGGGCATATGTGTCGGACCGAGCCCTATGCATATGCACCCTAGTTGGGCTGTCCCACGTGGAAACTACTGTGCCTCGTTCTGTGTTTTTCTTCTTACGTGTTAATATATACAAAATTTTCAAAATTCAATTTTTTTCAAAAATTATTCAAAAATGTTGGTATTTTTCGATGTAGACCTACTAAAAAGAACCCGCTCTTTCGAATGGCACCGTCAAAATTGTTCTGGCACGCTTCCAGCAAAAAATCCGGGTGGGTTTTTTCCCGACACGGAAAACTTTAATTTCTCCATAATAACAGGGCCTAGAGAGACAAACTATATATATATACCTCATTCGAAAGCTTAGGGCAAACCCTAATTAAACTGGGCTTTATTCTAGGGAATTTTTCTTGGGGGGGCCCTCCGGGGACGAGTCATTCTTGGGGGGGGCGAAAATTTTTCAAAATTTTTCTAAAAACATGCTAAAAATAGCGCTATTTTAATTGTATATATATAATTGCCAAAAAAGTTCGTTTTTAGTGCTAAAATAACGCTTAAATAGGCAAAAATGGACTAAAAATCTCCGGCAAAGCCGGAAAATTTTTGAAAATTTGGCCTTCTGAGCGATTTTTTCAGGGCAAAAGTTGGTACCAAAAGGGGCACCCACTTTTTTTGGGGGGGCGATTTTTTTTGGGGGGGGAAGGGTGTTTCGGGGGGGCCCCCCCGCCCCCCCCCCCCAGTAGAATAAGCCCAGATTAGCAATAAAGGCAAAGCAGGAATTTTATGCTAAAGTTTTCCTGCTATGCGCACTTTTTTAGCAAATTGCGCAAAAAATTTGGGGCAGTGCGCAGAAGAGCGAAAAAAGTGTCCGGACAAAAAACACTGCTGCCCGGCCCGTACTGATGCTGGCGGCAGTTCCTTAGTAACAATTTATTTCTTTCAACAAGTCTTTCCTTAAAACATGATGTTTTGAATGTTTTAAGCCGGTATATCGTTAATAGTTTGCAGTGGGAACCTAAATTCTCATAAATTAGGCTTTATATATGATGTCTGAATGCCAGAAACTATATATATATATATATATATATATATATATATGTATATACAACGTACGTATATATACAGGGTATTTTTTACAGGGGGGGGCGGGGGCCCCCCCCGAAATTGACCTTCCCCCCCCCGAAAATGCCTTCCCCCCCCGAAATCGCCCCCTCCCGGGATTTTTGCTTCCCCCCCCCCCGGGATTTTTTGGAGGCCCAAATTTTTGCCAAAAATAGGCCAATTTTCAAAAATTTTCCGGCTTCGCCGGAGATTTTTTCGCAAAAATAGGTATTTTTAGCTTAAATCCTGGCATTTTTGAGAACTTTTTGCGTCTCACCATGCAAAATACGTCAAAAAATACAAGTTTTTGGCTAATTTTTGTAAAAATGTAGCCCCCCCCCCCCAAAATACCCCCCCCCCCCCGGCCCGGGGCCCCCCCCGGGAGGCCCCCCCCCCGGAAAAAATCCCTAAAAAATACCCTGTATATATATATAGTCAATAGTCAGGGGCGCACTTAAGGGGGGGGAGGCGGGGGGGGGGGTGGCCGCCCCCCCCCCCGAAACCAGATGTAAAAGAAAAATTTAATTGTCCGCGCGCAGCGCGGACATAAAATTTCAAAAATTATCGCGCCTTCGGCGCGAAATCAACTTTATCTTTGCTTAATTTACCCTTATTTTGGCGTTTTAAACCTTTCAATAGAAACTTTTTAAGATTTTCAATTTAAATTTAATGTATATATTTAATTTAATGAAATTAAATGAATTTAGCGAAATTTAATGAATTATACTTAATTTACGCTTATATAGTTTTGCTTTTCAAACCCAATTTTCAAAAATTTTGCTTCGCCCCCCAGACCCCCCAAATTTTTGTGAGGTCCGCCCCCCGCGAAAAAATTTTCTATGTGCGCCACTGTCAATAGTGATGGGCACTGGATATCCGGATATCCGTGTACACTTCAGTCAAAACAATAAAAAATTAGCAAATTTTTGACAAAAATTTCAAAAATTTTAAAATATTTTCAAAAATTCCTCTGAAAATGTTTTTGAAACAAAGGTTGAGGCTTGGTTGAATGATAGACATTCACAGCCTGCCGAAAAATTGATAGAAAAATTGGAAACATAACTGCAAAATCGAAGAATTTTCTTGAAGTTAAGTCTGGAATATATAGGCGGATAACCGGACATCCGGATATCCGTTAACACAAAATAGGCGGATATCCGGATATGAAAAAATATCCGGTACCCATCACTAATAGTCAAGCAGGAAAAAACCCCACTTTTCTTCGTGGACCACAACTTTCGACTGGTTTGGGCTAGCACGACTTTGATACTATATATATTTAATCTGGGCTTATTCTAGTGGGGGGGGGGGTGGGCCCCCCCCCCATAAACACCCTTTCCCCCCAAAAAGTGGGTGCCCCTTTTGGTACCAACTTTTGCCCTGAAAAAATCGCTCAGAAGGCCAAATTTTCAAAAATTTTCCGGCTTCGCCGGAGATTTTTAGTCCATTTTTGCCTATTTAAGCGTTATTTTAGCACTAAAAACGACCTTTTTTGGCAATTATATATATATATATACAATTAAAATAGCGCTATTTTTAGCATGTTTTTAGAAAAATTTTGAAAAATTTTCGCCCCCCCCCCAAGAATAACTCGTCCCCGGAGGGCCCCCCCCCCAAGAAAAATTCCCTAGAATAAAGCCCAGTTTAATTAGGGTTTGCCCTAAGCTTTCGAATGAGGTATATATAGTTTGTCTCTCTAGGCCCTGTCGTTATGGAGAAATTAAAGTTTTCCGTGTCGGGAAAAAACCCACCCGGATTTTTTGCTGGAAGCGTGCCAGAACAATTTTGACGGTGCCATTCGAAAGAGCGGGTTCTTTTTAGTAGGTCTACATCGAAAAATACCAACATTTTTGAATAATTTCAGAAAAAAATTGAATTTTGAAAATTTTGTATATATTAACACGTAAGAAGAAAAACACAGAACGAGGCACAGTAGTTTCCCCGGAAATTTTGGTTGGGGGGGGGTAAACTTCGAACATTTGGTGGTCGACCCCCGAAATGTGATGAGGAGTACCCCCCGAACCCCCCCCCCCAAAATTCGGACCACAGAAAATTCAAAAAATGGCCTAAAACGCAACATTTTCTGTAATTTAACGCTTTTTTGTCAAAACAAGGCTTGTTTTTATCGTTTTAGGCGTTTTTACACGGTTTTAAACCGATTTTAAGCCAAACTTTGAGAAAAAATTTTCAAAAAATGACCATTTTTAGCAAAATTTAGCTAACTTTTTGGCCCCAAAAAGTGCTGGGGGTTCGGGGGGGGGTAACCAAAACTGGGGGGAGGCATAGTCAAAAAATCTGGGGGGGGGGGTATATAAAGCTGGTCGAAAATTTTGTGGGGGATACCCCCCTTGGTGAAACTAACCACAGGGATGGCGAGACCGAGAATAGCAATTTTTATCTTAAACTTAGTTTCTTCCAGTTCTTGAGGCTTATATAGATCTAGTATTAGGCGTTTTAACACATAAACATACGGTTTCCGCACCTCGTTAGTTAATTTTCATAACATTGATTTAAAATTTTCCCTGAAATTATAGCCATGGGGTGAAAAAAACTCACCCTCTTTTGGGGGGAAAACCCCCCACCCGCCTCCTGGGTCACGGGTTGGAGCTAGGAGCTCCAAAACATACCAGCAGAAAGCGCGACTCTTTCTAACCTAGGTGTGCAAAGATCAAGTCATTTGGTTCACTCTTGCTCATTTTTTGACATTTTGAAAATGACATCTACTTTTTGGTCAAACCTTCCAAAAATTTGGCAAAAGTTTGAACCGATGTAACATTTGACTGGGTTGGACTAGAAAATAATGGCAAGTCTTCCTCTAACTCAACAGCGAAACAATTCGGGACTATAGTACGATATTGTCGAGGACGTTGCGTCACCCTATGCTGTCAGATTAGGACAATTTTGAATACTTGGCTAGCTAGAGGCAAAAACCCTAAAAGTGCAATTTCGCTGCTGGATTACCAAGCAGAGGTTTAATTGTGACTTTTAATAGCCAATTGTACGTAAAAAACCATTCTCTACACGTTAGAATAATAAGTTTTATCAAATTACATCGTTTTTATCATGTTTCAAAAATTGCCCTGTTTATGTGTTAAACTTTATGAAACCTGTCCATTTGATGCTGCATTTTCAATGGCACATGAGATCTCAAAAAAGCTACCTAGATAGGTCTGGTTTTTTGATTCATACTAACTAAAAAAGAGTTGAATTTTACACAGGAAGTGTCAGAATCGCACTACAACAATTTTAAGACATGTGAGGGGTGGGTTTATTTTCCACCCATTTGGGTTTTCCCCCCATTGGGTTTTCCCCCGCTACTTTTTGCATTACACCGGCCTAACGGTACAACCTAGAGAAATGCAAATGGGCTTAAAAGATGGCATCATAGGGGGGCGCGATAGCGCTCCCCCTATAATATGGGTGTAAAAGGCTCAGCGCGACCCTTAGAGACCCGTTCGAGCACCGTGCCAGCTAAATACTCAACCAAACTAGACAAATTTGGTATCGTTGGAATCAGCACGACGAGTACAACAAGTATCAAAAAAGTTTTGGTCAAAATTTTCAACTTTGAAAACAGACATGGGCAGACTGGATTTCTACAGCCTACACTGGCAGCAGCTTTGCGTAGTCAATTGAAGCCGGCAGAAAAAATCCTTAGTTTGGACAAATTTAAAATTTCCACGCTACAGGCAGTGGCGCATATTTATAGAAAACTTTTTCGCGGGAGCTTACGCGGACCTTAGAAAAATTTGTCTGGGGATCGAAACTCCCCAGCAGTCAGGGGCGCACATGAGGGGGGGGGGGCGGCCGCCCCCTCCCCCCGAAATCAGATGTAAGGGAAAATTTTTATTGTCCGCGTGTAGCGCGGACGTAAAATTTCAAAAATTTTCGCGCCTTCGGCGCGAAATTTGCCTCACTTTTGCTTAATTTACCCTTATTTCAGCGTTTTAAACCTTTCAATAGCAACTTTTTAAACTTTTGCAAAAATTTTCGCGCCGTCGGCGCGAAATTTTTTCTATTTTTGTTGAATTTACGCTTATTTTTGCATTTTAACGTTGTTGTCCAAATTTTTTCTACTCTGGGGGGCGATGCCCCCAGACCCCCCCAAATTTTTCTGAGGTCCGCCCTCCTGAAAAAAGTTCCTATGTGCGCCACTGCCAGCAGTTGAAAAATTTTTGGAAATATATATATAGCGCGGCGGGAAAAAACCCAAATTTTCGAATTTTGGCTGTAACTTTTTTATTAAGCGACAAATCGAAAATCTAACGATAACTACCGTGAGGCCTTGCGAAGAGCTTCAAAATGAGTCATAAAACGTCTCTCTAGCACTTAACGGTTGGTGAGAAATTTTCGACCAAACCGATGGGGAAAACCCCAATGCGGGAAAAAATCCCAGCCGAATTTTTGCTGCAAGCATGCCAGAACGGTTTTGACTATACCATTCGAAAGAGCGGGTCATTTTTAGTACACCTGAATCAAGAAATATCCATATTTTTGCAAAAATTCATGTCACATTGACTTTTCAAAATTTCTTATGTAAATGTATAATGTATTGTAAATTTAAGGTTTTTTGTGGGGGGGGGGAGAATTATAAAGATGAAGGAGTGATAATTTTGGATGAGAAAAAATTGAGGGGAAAGGTGTGTAAAATAGATAAAAAAAAAGGAAAAAAAAAAAGAGAATTTTAAAAGGATATATAAGTAAAAGTAGAGATGGTGATAATGTGGGGTATATATATATAAGGATAATATGAGGGTGAATAATATTGATAAATAAGTGAATGATGGTGTTATATATGGAAGAAGGAAGTAAAAAGGTGTATACGTATAATTTATTTACGTACAGCGTGCAAATATTAGTAAGACAGTATATATAGTATAGCTAGTACACATGTACGGTTCAATATCGTTTCTTGTACATATCATGTATCATAAAAAGCAGTGTGAGCCATAAAATTGTTGCAGTCTAGCACAATAAATATTCAAAGCGAAAGCTAAAGGAATACAACTTTTCAATGCCGTTGCTGCCGTTAATTTAAAAAATTTCTCAACTTCTGGGGGGCTCCGCCCCCCAGACCCCCTCCATGTATAATTGGTGTGTCTGTACTATATGGAGCCGTCCCCAGTAGCAGTTAAAGCATCGAACCTTAGTACGTGACCAGCAAGTTTGTGAAAAAATTATTCAAAAAATTGGAAAAATAAAGAATTCGTTTCAGGAGGCGAAGTGTTTTTCAGAAATTTGAATTTGTCCAATCTTATTTTTGACATTTAATGAATTAATCTTTTTAAACATTTCCATTATGAATTCTATTGCAATTTACAAAATTTTCTCCACTTCTGGGGGGCTCCCCCGCCCCAGCGTGGCTTCTTTCGAAATGTTACACAAGTGCAGTTGGCATAACTTTGGCTTGAATGATCCGAAAATAACGGGGGGGGGGCCGGGGGGGGGGGGGGGGGGGGGGGGGGGGGGGGGGGGGGGGGGGGGGGAGGAGGGGGGGGGGGGGGGGGGGGGGGGGGGAGGGGAGGGGAGGGGGGGGGGGGGGGGGGGGGATTGTAGCAAGAAAATAACGTCTGTATTTTATTTTTATATTACAGTTGAAAAACGACACTTTTAAATTTTACACAGCTTCAAACAAAAATACACAGTAAAATTTAAATTTACACAAGATTTACACAGGTCCGATTTTGAAAAAAAACCCTGACTTGAGCCAAATTGCATATATACACCATCGTGAAGCTCGAGACATATCCTCTGTGAAACTATAATCCGTTTTGGGCTAAGTCTTTCCAGTAGTTCAGGGTGACCCCCCAAAGTTGACCCTGCCTGACCCCCATGTTGGGACCAAAAATTCCAAAATTTTCAAAGTTCCAAAGAATTTGCTGAGAGGCAGGGGGACCTACAATAATACACCTCTAGGGTAGTTTTGGACGCTCTTTAAGATAGGCTATTAAAATCCGATCTAGCTCATATGGATGACTCACTGGCGATGGGTTTTTCCCGCATATCTGATTGGGTTTTTTCCTGCCTCGCTATAAGGTTTGAAAGGCAAAAATAGGCGTATACAATTTAAACAAAAATCCAGTAAATTTCCGCTCCGACGGCGCGAAAATTTTTGAAACTGTTAAAAAAGTTGCTATTGAAAATTTTAAAACGCTGAAATATGGATAAGTTTTAGTAAAAATGAAGGTAATTTCGCGCCGAAAATTTTTGAAATTTTCTGCAAAACGTGCCAGAAACACGTGTTATTTATTTTTATTTAGGCAAAGTCTACTCAATGTCAAAAATTTTTGCGGAACTCTAAGGAGCTCCGCAAAAAGTTGTGGAATTTCAGCTTTTCGACTACGTACTCGTGTATTTGTTTAGGTTACGTAGGTTTCAGTTAATGTGAAATTAAGTTAAAATTGATGCCCTCCTTCTAAAGCTCCGGCAGTGCGTGGTCATTTGTAAAGCGCGCGGTTCGCTCCGCTCGCCACGTGCGTAGTCCCTGGTGGCTTGGCTTGCGTAGTCGCGTAGTCAGCCTACACTGGTGTAGGCTATATGCCCATGTGTGATATATATATATATATATATATATATATATATATATATATATATATATATATATATATATATATATATATATACGCGTCGTGCGGATTCCAACGACACCAAATTTGTCTAGTTTTCGTTGAGTATTTAGCTGGCACGGTGCTCGAACGGGTCCCCAAAGGCCGCGCAGCGCTCTTGGCATTTTGTTATGGGGGGGAGCTTCATGGGGGCCCATTGATGAGATGGGCTCACCCACAATGGGAAGCATATTTTTGGAAAACATTTTTGAATCTTTGTGGGTTTTTGTGTAAAAACTGCTAAAAATCACAAAAATTATTAATTTTAAGTGGTTTTAGGGTAAAGTAGTGAAAATTGTAGTTAAAAATCTGGCGACGCCGATTTGATTTTTGAAAAATTAGGGTTTAAAATTTGGCAATTTTTGGGGTTATAGGGGATAGATCGGAATTTATGGGGGGCCGCAATGGGGGGCGGCACTAGGAATATAAGCCAGGAGTTTTTGCAAAAATGAACCTAAAATTGATAGCTTTTGGTCGTATTTTACATGGAAAAATGCTAGAAATTCTCAAAAATGCGTGGATTTGATCTACAAGTATATATATATACAAGTAACAAAAATGCTCCGCACAAAAGGGGATATAATGTGTGTGTTGGGCCTATGTCTGTCGTTTAAATTCAGTTGAGAAACCAAGTATATATATCCGACACAGCAAGTTTGGGTGGGTGGTTCTATGGCGAAAGTTGTTCAGTTCGATGCGGGCCTTCATTGGACTCGAAATTTGACCACTTTTGAAAATTTTAATTTTTGACCCAAAATCGCCTAAGTCCCCACCCCACCCCACACCTGACCTCTCTCAGCCACTTTAGGTACGCACTTCTATGACAAAGTTGCTCAGTTCGATGCGGGCTTTCATTTGGTACCAAATTTGACCACTTTTGAGAAAAAAATTTTTTTGACCCAAAATCACCTAAGTCCCCACCCACCCTACCACAGCACTCTACAGCCAATTTGAGCATGCAGTTCTATGACAAAAGTTGTTCAGCTCACTTAGGGCTTTCATTTGGTACCAAATTTGACCACTTTTGAAAAATTTTATTTTTGACCACTTGATCCCCTACCCGATTTACCCTTCAAACGGCAAAGTGGAGCCAGTCCAGCAAAATGCCGATTTGGATCCTAAATATTGAAGATTTTTTTGAAAATTACGTACAAAAAACCATAATAGAAATGTTCACTTCTTTTACTTTTGTGGTCCAATTTTTCAGTGGACAGACTGCTGGGCAACTTTAAATTTCAGCGGACACACTTTTTGCCGAGTGGGCATTGTGTAAATGCCCCCAATTTTGCCCAAAAAACCGTGACAAGAATACTTGACCAGGTTACCACCGGTAGACTATACCCTATGGACAGATGGATCTTTCTCTGGAGGGACAGAAAGAGGCGGAAGTGGTGTCTGTGTCATGGTCATCAGCCACTGGCCGACGGATGCACCTCGCCTATCCAGCTGGATTCTTCTGCTCTAGCTACCGGGCAGAAGTTCTTGCCATTAGGCAGGGCCTACACTGGCTCCAATCCAACGCCCGCTGGTCCTCCACCAAACCGTCCGAATCTGCACTGACTCTCTGTCTACGGTGCAGCGGTTTGCTTCTGGTCCCAGAACTATGTGCACGCGAACCGAATCTGACATCTGGCTGACATCTCCCTCAACTGGCTGTCGTCATTTGGGATCAACTTCTCTATGGTCTGGGTGCCCAGCCATTGTGGCATCTACGGCAATGCGCGAGTTGACCATCTAGCCCGCAATGGTGCTCGGATGCGGCAGGAAGCGGTTCCTGTCGACTACGACACAGCTGTGGCTGTCACCAGGAGGAAAACGGAAAACGGAAATCTCGGAGTGGTATTCAGGTCTTTCCCATGAACGCTCCAACTCCATCTACCGGGATAAGGCGGGCCCAGTTCCGGCTAAATCAGAAGCTGGTCTCCTGAAATCGGAACGAACTATGCTATCCCAACTGCAATTTGGGAAGTGTCTGCTGCCGGCGCAGTACCGACACCAGATCAATCCCGCCCTTTACCCATCCCCCCTCTGTTCAGACTGTCTCCAGGATGAGGAAACCTTGGAACATTTCCAGGAGTGCCCTGCTACAGAAAATTCCCGGAGGCTCCGCCTTGACTGCAGCACTGGATTGGCTGTCGTCTGGGAATCCCTAAGGGGAGTTGTGGACTTTCTAAGGGGTACCGGACGTCTCTAGTCCGGCTATATGGATTCGCTCCGCCAGGCCACACTGATAACGATGATGATGAAGTTTGATTTTCTGAGAGTATATACAGAGTAGTATATGTGTTAATGTACCTTTTGGACAATTTTCCGCTGTCCGTCCCGACCGGCCACCTGTGCGGCTGGCCCAAATGGCCTTACCGCTAAGATGGCCAAAGAGACCCATTTTGTGTCACGCCTGCAGCACTCAGGGGACAAGCTAGAGACACTGTTGCATGAGACTTTGGGAAGGGTATGTGTCATATAATAGCAAAAGCGATTTTCGATATCTGGACCGGGATCGTTGTTCAGGCGGCCGGCCAAATAGCTATTTTGGAACTTCACAGAAGTCCTAACCCTTTACAAAATTGCTAAAAGTAGGCCCATCGTGCTGTACTGCTATGCAGCAACCATAGAACGATGGCTGTAGACTTACTGGAAACGGTTAAACATATTGAATTAGGTGCTTAGATATATAGTGCTTAGGGCATGGTATATTAACACTTAACAGGATATTATTTTAGGTTTTTTCCTGGGGGGGCACCCCCCCCTGGCCCGACGGGGGGGGGAGATTTTTAGCAAAAATGAGCCCAAAATGGTATTTTTTGGCGTATTTGCATGATGAAACGCAAAAAGTTTTCTAAAATGCCAGGATTTAAGCTAAAAATAGCTATTTTTACTAAAAAATCTCCGGCGAGGCCGGAAAATTTGCCTATTTTTGGCAAACATTTGATCATCCGAAAAATCCCGGGGCAGGGGAAGCAAAAATATTCCGGGAGGGGGCGATTTCCGGGGGGGGGCATTTTCGGGGGGGTCCCGCCTCCACCTGTAAAGATACCCTGAAATAACATAGATACGCTACGCTTACCTGTTTATTACGTACAATGTTACTGCATGGTACTTTTTTCTTTAGTACTTCTTTAGTCTAGGACCGGTATCCCGGTATCTCGGCATCCATCCGCAACGTCCGCACCAGAGCCTTCTTGAATTCAGAATTGTCTTCAACAAAAACAGTTTCGTCAGCCAAGCGGTTCCATTTCCGAAGGAAACTGGACGGGAACGACTTCTGATGAGCAGACATTTTAGATTTTAGGACTTGCTAACTTCCTATTGAGGATTTAGCTGGCATAAGCCTGAGACGTCGCGCCTGAGTGGTAAACTGTCTACTTTGTGGTCAAAGGCAGGGAAAAGTCGAGCAGCTCGCTGCCGAATGCGATCCAACAAGGCCAATGTAGTTGCCACATTAACAAAGACAGGACAACAGTAGTCAAGAACGGGCCTTATCGTCGATGTATACGTAAATCCTATAGCTGGCTTCCTTAGATAGAAAAGACGACTGACGCCGGAGCATCCCTACTAGCTTTGCTGCCGTTGTCGCTTTCTCCAGGGGCCAGTTTCATAAAACTTTGTCGAGTCGTCGAGTCGAGTAGCTGCTCTACGCTGGAAGTGTCTGTGACTTTTACTACTGAAACGCGAGTACTGTTGAAAAATACCTGCTAGTTTTCGAGTCGAGTTCTCTAGTTAAATTTTACTCGAGAATTTTTCAATGTAATAATTTTACTCGACAAAGCATAATGTTTCGACCGTGGAACTATTTTACATTGTCCTATAAATTTCACCGACGAGAAATTAAACCTTGGTGACTGGTGTTAGATTTTAATACCAAAGAAATAACATACTGCGAGTAAATGGCTACTCGACGACTCGTAGACTCGACAACTTTTATGAAACTGGCCCCAGCACATGTTCCTTGACTGTGCCATCATCTCCGGTTGCGCGCAGTAGGGTTCTGCTGATGTCTATGCTGCACGAACAATAAATAGCTAGAGATAAATAGCACTGCCCCGAAGATGTCCGCTTTGCCGCAGTGGGGCGGCTTCCCACAAAATGGACTTCACATCCCCGTGGTTGCTACCCTTCTCAGAAGCGAAGAACCTCATCAGTCGGGTTTTTGACGGGAGGGCCCGGTAACCCGGCATACTGGGCCCTCCTCCTGCTGGCTGCCGGTGACATCGAGCCCAATCCAGGACCACTACCTGCCACCGCTACCCCTAGGTGGCCCTGCCCATCTTGTGGGAAAGGGGTCGGCTACCGTGACTTTTCGGTGAAATGCAGGACCTGCAGGCTATGGGTCCATAGCGGAAAATGCTCCAACCTGTCCACCCGCGAAATATCGGCCCTCTCTCAATGGGATGTGGACAAATATAGCTGTCCGAACTGTACAGCCAGCCTGGCGGCTGGACCCCAGCCACCCTCGCCCACCATCCGACCTGCCCCTACCGCGCCTACTCCCTCTCTCCTCTTCCCTCTCCTCTGCCCCTAACTCTGCAGCTGGTTCTGCAACACTCCCTCCTCCCATCTGGCCCAACTCCAGTGATCAGCAACCTCTGCCCAAGGAAAAAACAAACTGCGAATCCTCCAATGGAACGTCGGGTCAGTCGGTAGAAAACGGCCTGTCCTCGAGAAAATGGCAGAAGATTTGGAGGCGGACGTTATTCTGCTACAAGAAACCTGGCTCAGGCCTGGGGAGACCGTCGGCCTGAAACAATTTGACGAAGTTCATGCCTACCGCAGGACCGGCAGGCAACAGGGTCATACGACTGGGGGCGGAGTTGCCACGCTCATCAGGAAAGGGATTGGATATTCGGTTGATGACAGAAACTACCTAGCCCCGACAGACCTCACCACTGATGCGGTGGTGATCCATATCCAGTCCGGGTCAGGACCTATCCCCCTATCCAACATCTATGTTCCCCCCATTGTCAATGTCGCCCAAGACCAACGCCATCAGAACTTTGATCCATCTTACATCTGCTCCCAGGGAAGAGCAGTGATTTCCGGAGACTTCAATGCCCATGCGGCCGCCTGGGATCACCTGCAGCCCCCTAACTCAGTAGGGGAATCTGTGGAGGACTGGATCCTCTCTTCCGGCCTAACCCTGGCAAACGACGGTACCCCCACCAGACTGAACCCGCAAACGGGCGGACAATCCAGTCCTGACCTCACCATCCTCCACCCGGCCTGGAACGGCCGTTTTTCCTGGCAAGTCCTGGATGCACCCATCTCTGACCACAACCCGATACTATGTGACCTTACCCTGTCTTGCTCGCTCGGCAAACCCCCCTCAAGCGATACTTCTGCTACGAAAGGGCCGACTGGCCTGGTTTCCAGGCACAATTGGACGAACTTCTGCAGATCTCTCCTTCGGATCAGCAAATGTCAGTCCACCGCCTGAACCGCCAGCTAACCCAGGTCGTCCTCCAAGCAGCTGCCGATAACATTCCACGGAACCGGCGCAGAATTCCCAAATGCTGGTGGTCTGACGAAGTCACCGCGGCCCTCAACGAAGCCAGATCACTGAAGAGGGCCTTCCTCAGGTCCAAATCTGAAGAGTCCAGGCTTCGGTGGAGGGAAGCCGAACGATCGCTATCTGCAATGATCAGGGAAGCCAAGCGCTCCAGCTGGCAGGATTTCATTGCTACTCTGTCCCCTAGAACCAATCCTGCCAAGGTCATGAAAACACTCAGGTCTATTGATGGGAAGAATACAACAACGGCATCGGGTCAATCCCTCCTGCTCGGCACCAAACAACTAACCACCAACCGCGACAAGGCTAGAGGATTTGTGAAGGAATACGCCAGAGTGAGCCACCTGAGAACGTCAAAGGAGGACAGGCCCCTCCTACGGGGGGTCAAACATGACCTGAAACAGCAATGCCGCTGCCGAACGTCTGTCCAGCCACCTATGTGCAGCCCCTTCAGCAAAGACGAATACCAAGCAGCCATCAACGATCTCCCACTCAAAAAGGCTGCTGGCCTAGACCAGATTTCGAATGAAATGCTGAAGAACCTGAGCCAGAATGCTCATGCAGCACTACTCTATCTCTTCAACCGATCCTGGCTGTCAGGGGTAGTCCCGTCTGCGTGGCGTCGAGCGAAGATTATTCCAGTGGCGAAACGAGGAAAGCCGGCTAACCGAATAGAATCGTACCGGCCAGTCAGTTTGACCAGCTGTTTGGCGAAACTCATGGAAAGGCTAATCAAGAACAGACTGTCCCACTGGATGGAATCCAAAAATATCCTCGACTGCAGGCAGGCTGGCTTCAGGTCCCTCCACTCTACGGAAGACCATGTTATCCGTCTTGTCCAATCAGTGGTCGATGGTTTCTCAGCCAAGAGACCTCCCAAGCGTACTCTGCTGGCCCTCATTGACTTTCAGCGAGCCTTCGACACAGTGTGGAAAGGGGGCCTATTCAGGAAGCTGCTCGACCTAGGCCTCCCTTCATGCGCAGTCCGATGGCTAAGAAACTTCCTCTCTGATAGACTTGCAGCAGTGGAATACAACGGGGCAATCAGCAATTTCAGGAAATTCCACCATGGAGTTCCCCAGGGCTGCTGCCTTTCACCCTCTCTGTTTCTGCTGTTCATCAACGACATCCTCCATCAACTCCCAGCCGGGGTACATGCTTCCTTGTTTGCTGACGATCTGGCCATTTGGGTCCAGGACAGTTCTTTACCCAGGGCCCAGACCATAATGCAGCAAAGTTTGGACTCTATTGTGCAATGGACAAAGAAGTGGAAGCTCCAAATTAACCCTCAGAAGTCCGAGTGCAGTGTATTTACCACCTGCAACAAGGAAGCTAACTTCAGACCACGCCTGACGATCGACGGCCAGCAAATCCCATTCACCTCCAGTCCAGTCTTCTTGGGGGTGACATTTGACCGTCTACTAAACTTTGGCGCTCATGTGGCAAAGCTGAAATCGAAAGCCTCTCACAGGATGAAAGCCCTCAGCGCAGTCGCTAGCACCAAGTGGGGCTGTTCCAAGAAGATCTTCGCCTGCTGTACTTATCCTTCATCCGATCGGCCATTGACTACTGCGGCGGGGCTTGGATGCCGTGCGCTGCCAGAACTCATATTGAAACCTTGGAGAAAATCCAGAATGTAGCAGCCAGATCTATAACAGGATGCCTCAGGGCGGCTCCCATCGAAATCCTTCAGCTAGAAGCCAACCTGCTACCCATTTCTCTCAGATCCCACCAGTTGGCCGCTGAATCCTACGAACGATCAGTCAGGCTACCAGACAGCAACCCAAGGAAGCTCATATGTTCCGCTCCTCCAGACTGTTCCAGAACTCTCAAGTCCCAGACTTCCTGGAGAACGGCGGCTGCCGGCTCCTCTGAGAAGGCTGGTTTGGGAAATATCCGAAGAGAACCATTGGAAATCAGTCGATCTAATCCATCCGAAGGACCGTTTCGCTCCGGTGGCTGCATACCCTACGCTGGCGACCAGATGCCGAAGATCTGACCCGCCGGAAGTCAGGAAGCAGGTTGCCCAGGCAACCCTTTCAGCTTTGCCCCAGGCGGATATTATCATCTGGACTGATGGTGCAGCCAAGGGTGGAGTCTCAAACGGTGGAAGTGGAACCCTGATAACATTCACGGACGGAACGGAGCCGGTTAAAATCTGCAAACCGGCGGGACAACTCTGCTCCAGCTTCCGCGCTGAACTGTTGGCGGTCCACACAGCACTCCTATGGCTTACCGACAACTTCCACCTACTGTCCGAGAACTGCAAAGTCAGAATCTGTACTGACTCGCAGTCCGTTGTCCGACTACTCCGGGCTGGGGTACGTGGCTCCTTCAGCGAACTATTGTCCAGCGTCTGGAACCTGCTTCACAGGCTGAGAAATCTCAGTCTCACAGTTCAGTGGGTGCCTGGACACGCGGGACTGCCAGGCAACGAAGAAGCAGATGAACTGGCTGGTACTGCAACTACCCTGCCACAGTTTGATGTCCCTGTCGACCTCTCCACAGCTAAGGCAGCAATCCGCAGGCACTTTACCTCATCCTGGTACCACCACCTCTCTCATCCTCGGGCCCTTGCTATCTATGGAGGCTGGGGCCAGTCTCTCCCCAGTATGAAGCTTCCTTAGGGAGGCATGACAGAGTCCTCCTCAGCCAGCTTCGCAGCGGTAAATCGTGGCTGCTGGCTTCTTACCGGCACACTGTTGACCCTACCAGGTTCCCATCCCCCAACTGTACCCGCTGTGACTCAAGCCTCCCAGATACTGTTGATCACTTGTTACTACATTTCCTGGCACTAACCAACCAACATCTGTCTGGCCGAACTAGGGCCGACCCCCAGAACTCCTCATGGTCTCCGCACTGACCCTGAGCCTGTTCTTCGCTTCTGGGTAGCAGTGGCCTCCTTGGAGTCCACCGAGTATAGGATTGCCCATCCTGATCGACCACCGAAGACGACGACGACGA
>JASAND010021782.1:0-10000 GCA_030248195.1 Trissonchulus latispiculum
CTATCAAGATACGTATCGGAACTCACTGTTGTGAACTGATACCGCTGAGCCTCAAGGAAAGACAAGCTTCGACCCCGCTTGTTTAGTTTATCAAGATACGTATCGGAACTCACTGTTGTGAACTGATACCGCTGAGCCTCAAGGAAAGACAAGCTTCGACCCCGCTTGTTTTCATTGATATCCTGTGAATCACTCCCCGCTTGCCAAACGAACTCACAACCAAGACCCCACCCCGGTTGGCTACAAGGATACCCGATTTTGGACAAACCACCTTTTGGGAATCCTATGTCTAAGTTTGCTGACTTCAGCAGACGCGCCGACCCTCCGTGTAAAGAATCTAGTTGCTACCGGAGCCCTAACCGACTAAGTCAAACAAAAAGCAAAGGAAAAGCAAATTTTAATTCAGATCAAAGCAACTTCATTACATATATTTGTGTAGAACACACTTGTTAAGTAGCAGCCCTCCAACTTGCATGGTGAATGCTCCACAATCTTTGGAAAAAAATTGGTCCTGTTTCTGCAAAAACTACATTTTTTATGATAGCAGCCTACGGGATAGCTGTTGGAAGACGATCGTGCGTCGGATAATTTGCCCCTTTGAGACCTTCAGGTCGACGTCCTTAGTTTGATTTTACGACGTGCATAGTTCAAGAAATGATGGATTATTTGGTTTTTGCAAAAATGACAAGTTTTCGACGCCAAAACAAGAATATCGCCTATATCTCACGGTAGAGAAAAGCTAGAACGTTACTTTAAAAAGCAAAAATATGAAGCTCATCGAGATCTTTGGAATGAATACAGACATAACCGTATAGCGAATGTGAAACTTTCAGAAATTGGGAAAAAGCGCGCCCTGACCGCAAATCTCGAATTTTTGAATCGGGATTGCGGGGATGGTGTTAGAACCCTAAAAGAACGTATTTCAGAAAGTTTCGTCAAATTTCATCTTGATTTACGCCGCCAATCAACAATATGTGCCCAAAAGGAATCACCACCTTAAATTATATCCATATCGTCGGGATTAAACATTTAAAATTCGGAAATTACAAAAACCAGAAAAAACTAAAATTTTGGTAATTTGGGTGCTTTTTGGCGAAAAGAGGGTTGTAAGAGCAAAAATATGCGGCGGAACCATCTTTATTTGATCACGGATACAAAAGTTTCAATGAGCATGAATTTTAGCAAATCATTGAATTATTTTAGATTTTCCGTGAATAATACCCGGGATTTTGGGTTTTTCCTGATTTTCAATGTCTCCATTTCCGAACCATTTTTAAAATATATACATTGGTGATAAATATATAAAACTATAAAAATATATAAGCTTGAAATGAACGATCAAAGTTTGTACGCACGTTTTTGGTCTTACCCTAATTTTTTCCACTTTATGTTATTTTTTGTTTAGTTCTCACTAGATATTAAACTGCCAAAACAAAGCAAATCGTTATTTTTCCAAGGTGACTGCACTGCACATCACTCTGTAACTGACGTTTCAAACATTTTTTAAATAAGATTGAAATGCGACGTTTAATCAAGAATTTTGTATAATACTGGGAAATGGGAAGGTTGTAGCAATTGAAGTGCCTACAATTTAAAATTAAAATTATGGTCGGATCGGATCGGTCCGATCCGGGGGGGGGGGTGGATCGGATCGGATCGCCGGCCAATTGGCGGATCGGATCGATAGGTGATTTTGACTGCCGATCCGATCCGGTCCACATCACTACACATCACTCATGTCGAGGATGCCATTTTGAATCATGATTTGGCAAATGTGTCCCCATCTGCAAAAAATACTAGACGGCTGTATCTTATTTGCATTTAAGATATTTCAAATTTGATATTTCGCCAAAAATAAAAAATTATGCTAACGAAAAGAAAATTACAAATCTGGTGCATGCATGCTATAAGGCTGTAATTAGCCATATACAGTAGTATATACCATGCCTATAGTTATACACGTTTCGTTTGTGGCAAATGGTGAGAAATTCTGCCGTCTGAGATGTCAACTTAAATCTGCAAAAAATGTCAAAATCGTCATTTTTTGAAAATGATATCTCCAGAATCAGAAAAATTGTTGTTTTGAAATTGAAAGTTTTTCAAGTATTTAAGCTAATCGTGGTCGAAAATACACTCTCACCAAATTTTAGCTCGATTAGTAGAGGTTTTATTTCAAAAATCACCAATTTTATTGTACCAATCCTGTGTACATAGAGGCTTCCTTCCTGCAGTCATATAAGTCGCAAACCACTGCTATCGAGTGTGAGTAAAATTTGGTATTAAAGTATTAAAATTTGGTGTGAGTGTATTTTCGACCACGCTGAACTCAAATATCTCGATATCTTTCAATTTCTTCAAAATTTTCACTTTCAAAACACTGATATTTTCGATTTTGGCGGTACCATTGAAAACTGACGTTTTTGGCAATTTTTGACGATTGAAGTTGACATCAAAATTTTTCAGACGACAGAGTTTCTTATTATCCAGTACCAATGAGTTCACCTGTGGTGCTTCTGATTACAGCCTTATAGCGTGCACCTATAAGTTTTCTGTTCGTTAGCCAAACATTTTTAAGTTTTTGGCGAAACGTCAGCTTTGAATATCAAATCCATTAGATGCAAACAAGATACAGCCATCTAGTATTTTTCTGCAGATGGGGACTGTTTACCAAATCATTTTTTCAAATGGCAACCTTGAAGCTAGGGTCTAGCAGCCTTTAGCCAGCAGACATTTTAATCAGTTATGTTTATAGTTCTGGAAAATGGGAGGTCGGGCGACGACTGCACACGGCTAGAAGGCAGAAAAATCACAGTGCTCGATATTTTTTACCACACCCATACTAATCATCGCCAAAAAGTAGGCCAATCGAACAACGTCGGGACAAGCCTTTAGCAGCCAGCCACCCCCCCCCCTTAAGTGGAGTTAAGCCAGAATGAAACTCATGAAGAGCCAAATTAATTTACGGTTGTCTTTACTGTAAAAACTGTCAATTACGCAATAGACACAAACAAACACAATACCTTGATTAGCTATAAGTTCAAATCATTATTCTTAGCAATAACTCCACAATACAAGTCACATTTACTTTTGCAAATACAAGTACTAAACGTATAAATAATACTAAGCGCCATGTGCATTCAAGGCAGACTAGAAGGTGCCTGCTCCTTGTAAACTCTGGATCGTCGAGATATAAACTCGGCTGGTCCATCCATTAGTTCACTAGTTGATCAACCTGTAACGGTCGAGTTCTAGTGAACCCAGAAAATTATCTAGTTTTCTTTGTTTGCACACATTACAGTACATTACATTACATTACAGTCAGTAAGTCAGTCGATATCAAATAACATATTCCGTTGAGGTGTTGGTACTAGTGTTTTAGAACGGTGGCCGGCCGTTAGTTAACAGGGCAATTTGAGCAGAGCAGCAAATGTTTGCGAAACAAATCCAAGACTGAATGTGAACTTTTTTCCCCAAATATGCAAAGTAAAAACCGTTCCCATTGTCTTTGTTAATGCATAGTATAAATATAAGCAACAATGACATGGTAGCTATGCCGTTTCTGCATAGCTCAGATTGCCTTTAGACAATGAAAACTGTCCACTGACATTTTGCGGTGGTCGGCGCCGGCCGGTTCAACCCGACCGTTCTAAAACACTAAAACACTAACACAATCTCATGCAAAAGGGTATGCAAAAGAGTTTGGGTCAGGGTCTGCCGTTGGCTGACAGAGTTAGAATCTAGCCCGCTAAATTTTGTGCATTCTGTTTACCATGAGCATCAAAAACGAAATATCTTGTGTACACGCGAAAGACAACATACATCCATGACACATCTATAGAACGGAGGCACATTAAATTTATTTAATTACACATCCTGTGTGTGATTTGTGACTATTAGATTTCTTTGCGAAAAATGTTTTTTTGCACTAGGCGCCAGTCGTAACCGAAACCGGTAATTTCAGAATCCACAATAGATCTGCAATTTGAGTAAAAATTTTCAGTCAGCAAAAGCGGCGGATAAACTTTACCATTAGAAAGAAAACCAGCTATCACAAAATAGAAACCTATAATCTACCCAACAGAAGCAAAATTTTTTACTATATAATTTTAATTTTTTAATAAGTTTCAATTCAAATTTTTGTAATATTGGATTTTTAAAGAAAACGGTCTTTGATGTAATACATGACCACTGATCGAAATCTACTATGACAGATTGTATAGAGGTAGAAATTAGCAGAATGATTAAATAAGTAAAATATTTGGCACAGCAAGTAAGCCTGTAAGTAAACTTTTTCGGTATCTGCCGCTACTAAAATTCCTTCATAATCATATTCTGAGAAAAAGTCTCTAATTGAATATCGTATCGTTGCCGTTTCATAACGAAACGTGTACAGAACCTGATAAATTATTTGCAAAATCGTATAAAACGAGTAGGGAATGCATACGCTAAGAAGCAACAATGACATGGAAATATTATTGCTTCTCTGTGCGGCATCTGATGATCGAATTTCAGATGCAACCTTGTTTGCTCTTACTATACCAACAACAATGAAAGTATTTGTTAGCAAAAGCGAAACCGCACAAAAGCAGAAAAACCCTAGGTGTACTGAGGCGAGAAATTGCTGAAATTCGGAGTTTGCGAAAGCTGTTTTTAGGAGCCTGTATTCCTTAATGACGTCGTTGTAAGCACCTTCAAAACTTCTCGAAAATAAAAGATTTGGTAACCACAGGCATGCAGAAAGCAAAATCCCAGCAGCCATGGTTACGAAAAAAATGGATAAGGATGCAACACGTTTATAAGACATTGGTATCCACAAAGCAATAACTCTAATTACCGAAATGACAACCAATAGTATGGTGCTGACACTTGTGAACAATTTGGACAAGTCTGCTCTCATCAAATAAATCCAGTTGTAAAACAATGTGACATACTTATACTGGTAAACCAGATGATGAACACCTGTAATGAAGTATGGCAACATGCCAAGACAGTCAAAAATTAAAATGGCTTTATGATAGATAGTGTTTACACTGTCCTTAAATTCGCTATGGCTCAACACAAAACAACCCAGTATGGTACCAACAACAGAAAATAATGGTAAGGGCACTCCGGCATAGATATCCCTAATGCCATAGAAGTATTGGAATTCTGACAACATTGTATCACAAAATACGTCTCCTAATTGTAGTAGTTGACAGCCGGTGAAATTGGCCATTGGAGCAAAAGGAATATTGTAGCGGAAATAACGCTCAACTGCATCACCCGATTCGTACTGATATAGTTTATCCTGACAGGCATACATTTTTTCTCTTGTTATTGGGGAGAAATGAGTGTAGTTCCTGAAACATCATTGATGCTATCAAAATTTATCAGCGCAAAGTATTTTTGACGGAAACTGGATATTTCTCAAGCACAATGGCAATGATTTCTAATTTCTTGGTGATTGGTACCTATTCGGATAATGCTAGAAGTTATGACGTTCAATGTTAAATTTAGTTACACTGTCGAAAAATTTCAAAAACATTAAAAAACCATCATATTTTACGAAGTGGGGAAGGATGACATTTTCTTCTTCTAACGACTAACTGCTAAACTTACCAATATTTTTCGCCGTCATCAAAATCGAGTTGACTGAAATAAGTCTCAAATTCACAATGTACTTCTCCTTGGGATGTGCTTGCCAGTAGAAGCGCAAGCGACAGCACAAACACAGCTGATTCAGACATAAAGATTGCAAATTTGTTCAGGTGTTGCTGATGAAAATATTAGTAATAATCTTTAACTTCTTCCAATTAGTTGTCTTTGAACACTAAATCAGATTTCTAGCACAGCATTTTCAAACTAAATAAAAATCAGTATAGATTAAGCCGAACATAAGTATCAAGAATCAGTTGTGCTAAACTACAAACAAACAAAAAACAGAAAACAAACAGCAGACACGAACTTAACTACAGCAGTCCTTCCTAACATAATTGTATGGCAAGTAAAGAGTTTGAATGCGCTGACTGCTTCAGACTTCAGACTAAAATTTGTCTGCTAGAAATCAAGAATATCGGCGAGTCATGATTATACTATTATGATATGAATGTTAATGCGCTAGAATCATTTTATTCGTTACATTGCACGAGGTGTTTTCCATTACACAAACCGTCAAGCTACACAAACCAATAATAACAATATACAAATCTCTACTAACTTTACACACACGATTAACTTCAATTGCCATTCTATTGATATTGTACTTGTTATTATCGTATCCACAAAATTTAAATTGGGTGCTGAAAGGTCTGTCTAAAATAATAGTTGGTACTGTGCGTTCTTCAATGTGTGCCTCCTGCGAACCAAATCTTTGATCCAGTACTGAACTTGATGCCGAAAGGGAAAGAAAAACTTAAATGATGTGAGTAGAATTTGTTTTTAGGCATCATTTGTGACTATAATAGGTACGTAATTTAATTGAGTGCGTCAAGCGTTAGCCCCCGGCAAACTCTTCATAGCTCAAGTGTTCAAACGGACACTTTTTAGATATGCAAGAACCATTTGAGCTTATTTTCAAGCTAAGCTCAAACTTCTGTGCTTGCCACAACCGAGAAGGAGTTATTGCAATCCGATTGGCTGGTATTGACCGCAACCCCACAAGCGCTAAACATTAGCATGTTCTGGGGCCTATTTCATAAAATTTACATTTGCTACAATGTAGCTAGATTTCCACATTGGCTGTAGTTTTCGGTTTCATAAAATATTCTACATTGCAATCTAACTAATTGTAATCTATAGTGTAACTAGTAACATTACAATGTAATTTATATTACAATGTAGTTGTTTCCTTATTAAAAACATTGGACCTACAACGCACCTACACTGTAACAAAATTGAGTCGGTTTCATAAAAATATCTGCAGTACAATGTAATCTACAATGTAGCTACATTTGCTATTGTGGTGGAGACCGCTGTAGCTCTTGGATTTTTGCCATTTTGCAAAGGAAACGAAGGAATAGCAGAGTATTTTCCAGCTCAGACCATATAAATGATATTGAAATAAAATGAGGATTTGCTTGCGATACTGAATAACTGAAACTTAAAATTTTGTATTCCTACAAATTTGGAAAAACTTGCAGCTGATCAAACAAAGCAACGAGGTCTTAGAAAACATAATTTGTGCTTACTCTTAATTAATTAATTAACTTACTTCAATTAGTTTGATTACTGTTAACATATTTTCTATTTTCTAAGCTGGTGGACTTAACAATGTAACTACATTGTACCATCGTAAACTACTATGTAGAAAATGCAGTTGCAACAGGACTTAACAATGTAACTACATTGTACCATCGTAAACTACAATGTAGAAAATGCAGTTGCAACAGGACTTAACAATGTAACTACATTGTACCATCGTAAACTACAATGTAGAAAATGCAGTTGCAACATGATACAGAGGCCGAATGTCATTTAACTACATTACAATGTAAAATCTACATTTCTTTTATGAAACAGAAAAATGTAGTAAGTGTAAAAACGCTACTTGTAATGCACCGAATGTAACCAAATGTAGTTTTATGAAACAGGCCCCCTGGTCGAACTACCATTTCCACAACGTGGAGAAAAAGAATAGATTCGTGACTTACTCTAACAATATGAGTAATAACAATAATATTTCAAACTCTTCATATTGATCAAACATCTGCTGCTCAGACTGGAAATTTGAGCAGCGCGGCGCTTCTTACATTTTTCAATCTTAGCTATTCATTATGTTCTGACATTAATTAGCATACATTTTTGAGTCAAAGATCCCAGTGTTACAATTTAAATTTAGATACTGCCCTTTGCTGCCAAGCTTTATTCTGTGTTTTGCACTTAGTTGAAACCTTTATTTCCTTCTGCAAGTCTAGACGATAAGTAACGAGAGCTTAGCTAAGTAATCTGCACGATTGTAAGGCAATATGCGAGGGAATGGATATTTTCAGGACAGTTAAGTTTCATAGTAATCGCTATTTGAGCCAAGTGCTAAGGGCTGAAGCAATGTCATATGAATTGTATCATGTGAATTTCTGTCCTCTAACTTAATTCAGCAATTGACTCGGCGGATATCAGTTCAGCTGCCGAATTAGCCTGCAGAAATACAGTTCTAAGTCCAAATTATGCACCTGCTTACAGGTAAGCAAGTTATGAACTACGTTTACTATTCACAGTCTAGATGATATAACTGAAATCTAAATAAATTGGAAGTAGCTTTATGCAGAACTAAATCTGTCAGTACAAAATAAATATCATGCATTATAAATGACCCGTTATTTTATTTGTCTGTAGTGGCAAAGCAAGCAACGGAATACCTAAGAAAGCAGGAAAAGGAAGAAATGGTAGTTGCACACCTAAGTATTTGCGACAGTTAACTGAAAAAGTTTTTTGCAATCCCTCGGAGAACACATTGTCGAAAAGGATGCTTTCTCCACCATTTTACAATTCCCAATCTAAACGTATCTTTAGCAGCTAAAATCTGTACTATAAAATATTGTAAGAGCCCATTCAACGCTAAGGACAACAGAGAACAGACATTTGAAAAAAATGTCATTCCCGCAAAAACCAAACCAACAGATGTATTAAAATCCATAAAAAGCTCAGCAACCAATTGATAATGCTGTTTTCACGTTGATTTTTTCAACAAGAAAAAATAGATACTACTAGGGTTTTGCAATACTCAATTCAACTGACCAATCGCTTCATGTAAACTTGTAAAGGAAACTGAACTAAACATTTAGAACCAGAACGAAACGGACATGCAGTAGAAGTTCTATATGTCAGTTGCTCCATGGATATGATTGCCCATTAGGGAATATAGTGGTTTGACTTTTTTGAAGTACTTTTCCGGTCTTTCGTGGAATTTGGGACACATAGGCATGCAAACAGACATAGACAGCGTATTTACTTCATTTCTCCCCACCAAGTATTTGGCATTCAGTGCGTGCTATGCTTGCAACAGAAACAAAAATAGACATTACTAGCGCTTTCTGTTATCTTCGCCAGATATTCTATGGGGCGGTATTTCCTAAAATCAGCTAATTAGTTTTTGTCTAATCATTGAACCACCTCATATTACGCACTGAATAAAACTTGGAATAGACTCTCCTGCCTGCAAGTTACTCGAGTCAAATGACGTGCCATTTTGAGGAAATATCACTAGCTTAATCGTTGCCTGCAGCGGTTTGCGTAAATGGCACCTGCAATAGATCACAAGCTACAAATTTCTAGCTAAATTAGTTGGTTAATTAATTGAGCTAATTAAGCCAACTTATTATTCATCAAGCCTATCAACTTAGATCCATTAACTTACTATTCTCATTGTATGATCATCGAGATCATTATGGGTTTCGCGTAAAGATAAAGAAACCCACGAATATAACTCTATCGTACGATAACAGTTCGACGTGCATAATACAACAGTATAGCATCGCTTTACTACAAATTATTTCATCCGGGAAATGCATGAGTCAACAGTCTAAAATGTTCTAAAATGTGCTAGCTTTGAAAATGAATTCAATAGGACAAAATCAAGGGCGGATAATAAATAAGAGTATGAAACTACCATGTACTAAACAACTAGAGATGTTGCATGCCTACTTACTAATTCGTTGATTAGTCAAAGGCTTGCGGAAAAACTTATCAATTATTTAACTAATTATACCATTATTAGGCTAGTGCAATGAAAAACTAGTTCCACAAATTTTAGTATTTTTATGCTCATTCCAATGATAAAAATTGTTGCATAATGTCTGAATTTCTGCATAAATATGCTTTAAAGCAACTATTCTATATCATTAGAAAAATTGTAACGATAGTGTCAAAAAACAGAAATAATATTGTTTGTTTTTAAAATTTAAAAATGTCAGTTTTCATTTTAAAGTAAAATTCCATATCTTGTTGTACAGCCATGTGGCTGAAAAGTAGCTACAAACTGATGGTGCAAGACATTATTGTCCAAAGCCTTTCACTGACCAAAAGT
>JASAND010021782.1:15000-63052 GCA_030248195.1 Trissonchulus latispiculum
ATTGCAATTTCCCTATATTTTCAGAACTTCTTTTCTAACCTTTCATCTTTCGTTAGGAGCAGTCCAACTTTAGACCTCCAGTCCAGATAGGTGATTAGAGAACAGTTTCTTCAAACGTTCCGACTTTCTCAGTCGGCTAAATTAGACACAATGAAGCAAGAGGCCTTACCCATAAGAACCTACCAGTATAACGCTGTTTTACAAGAATTGTTTCTGCACTGTTCACCTTTGACTGAATAGGCTCTGAATAGAGCTCATTACAAAGTCTAGATCTAACGTTTGTCTGACATCTACATAGGTATCAGTGTGATAAACAACGGCCTTACGATAACAGGTAGGTACCCACCCGCAGAACAAGAGAGGTAATATATTAGCTAACTTTGGTCTAGTGCCTTCGTATAGCTTATTGCTCTAAATTTTACGGCAGGTGCATAAATTCTTATGCAGTCTAACTGCACAACTTTTAAATGTGTGCAAAATTTAGGTACATTACAACTGAAAATTTGATACCTTTCTGCTCTCCCGCATGCCCGAAGCCATGCTATGCTGGAGCTGTTACTTAATAAATAGTGCCTGAACGCCTGGACATTTTAAAAGCGCCCATGCATTGTCTTAACATAAAGTTGTCTTAGTAGAAGTAGTAGTGGGGAGTATTTACCCTAAACATGTTGTCTTAAAGGCAACCAACTGATAGAGGAATGGATGAGCAGCAACCAAATTTCTTCATTCCCGAAGGGCCTTAGGCACTTTGAAAACAGACCATGTAAAGCTATCAGTATGGCTGTTGTGCTTACTTTTCAATCCGGCTTGGGACAAATTTTGTATAAACCGGTTAGATTATGCTGCAACTAAAGTCTGACTAAAAATTCTTGGAACCGAACTGTGAGCGCTTGTCCTGAGTTAGCCTTTGAAGTTACTCTATATAAAGTATATATTTTTAGAAACCTCAGAAGGAGGACAATCTGGTAAAACCGTCATATCCGGTCTATATCCGGTTACCGGATGCCAAATCGATAAAAACGCTTCAGATTCGGAAAGAGAATGCTAATTAATTCATACTCAAGCATACTGGTCCTTGGCCCAAGACATCTCCAAAAATCCGGTCACATCCGGTCCTTGTCCGGACCGGATGTCTAGGTCACAAAACCTGTACAGCAAGATGCATAGGTCGACAGTTTCGCTGATTGAAGTTTTGGATTCAGCAGGTCGAAATTAGTCTCTATACGAAGTTTTGTCCAATTTGGACCAAAATTACGTGATTTATGGTCGTATCCAGTGCGAAACAAACCGGAAAAATCAGTTTTTCCGGTCCAGTGTTCGGAATCGCAGATAAAAATGTTAGTTTTTGTCACAATGAATATTTGGGAGGGTACTTTTATTTTACCGGTGTCAAAGTAATCGAATATACGGTCGATGTCCGGTTCTGAGCTTTGAAATTTGAAATTTCATGGGCTATTATCTCAGTATCCGGTTGGTCCGGAAGTAAAATTATTTCAATGATATTTCGTCAATCCCTAATAAGCATCAACCTCGAATTTCTTCATATCTGTTGTAATTTTTGAATGATAGCGTTTTAAAGGTGGGCTGATTTTGCTTGTTTTGTCTAATTGTTAGACCGGACATGAGATTTGATCCTATACGCTTAGCTTTGTCGCATGCCATATAAGTTATTTTTGAACCATTTTTAAAACGCTATCATTCAAAAATTACAGTAGATCTGAAGTAATTTGAGGTTGATGCTTGTTAGAGATAGACGAATGAGATAATAGCCCATGAAATTTCAAATTTCAAAGCTCAGAATCGGAAATCGACCGGATATTCGATTACTTTGACACCGGTAAAACAAAGGTAGCCTCCCAAATATTCATTGTGCCAAAAACTAACATGTTTTATCCGCGATTCCGAGCACCAGACCGGAAAAACCGACTTTTCCGGTTTGTTTCGCACCGGATACGACCATAAATCACGCAATTTTGGTCCAAATTGGACAAACCCTAGACATCTGGTTACCGGACAAGGACCGGATGTGACCGGATTTTCGGAAATGTCTTGTGCCAAGGACCAGTATGCTAGAGTATGAATTAATTAGCATTCTCTTTCCGAATCTGAAGCGTTTTTATCGATTTGGCATCCGGTAACCGGATATATACCGGATATGACAGTTTTACCGGATTGTCCTCCTTCTGAGGTTTCTAAAATATATACTTTATATAGAGTAACTTCAAAGGTTAACTCAGGACAAGCGCTCACAGTTCGGTTCCAAGAATTTTTGGTCAGACTTTAGTTCTTATGCAAGAATTGCGATGGAATATCCCGAAGGTTTTAAATGTAAAACAGGCGAAACTGTCAATTACCGGCTGGTTTCCAACGTGGTTGTCAGGACAACTGTTGTTCTTAGTTTGCGGCCAATTCTTGCATAAGAACTAAAGTCTGACCAAAAAATGTAGGAAGCGAAATTGTTTTCTTTATATCTCAAGAATGCTTAAAGATAGCTATCATAAAGCATATATTTTTTGAACCGGAATGATGAGATCTTTCGTTTCGTGAAAACAGTTTTCATATTTCCCGTGCGATTTGAAAGGACGCCGCTTTTATATGTACAGAAAGACTGGTACATGGTACTACCGCGATTTCTTTCAGGAAAATTTTCGTTCTGTCTGAAAAACCACATATATCAGGTCAAAGCTGACGCCTAGACAGTCCTGAAAATCTAATCAAAAAGTTTTTCCACTGAGCGAGTCACGAGTAGTAGCCAGCCAGTCAAAGCCGAAAAACCGGCAAAAGACAAAGGATTTTGAAAATCGAAAAATGGAATAACTCACCGTACAATAAAAAAGTTGAAATTGATTGATAGGACTTTTATCAAGACATTAGAGCGACAATTTTCCTGTACTAGTCTTTCTGTACATATAAAAGCGGCGCCCTTTGAAATTGCTCGGGAAAGTTCAGAAAACTTTTTTCACGAAACGAAAGATCTCATCATTCCGGTTCAGAAAATATATAGTTTGATAGCTATCTTGAAGTGTTTTTGAGATCTTAAGAAAACAATTTCGCTTTCTACATTTTTTGGTCAGACTTTAGTTGCAGCATAATCTAACCAGTTTCATACAAAATTTGTCCCAAGCCGGATTGAAAAGTAAGCACAACAGCCATAC
Source organism: Trissonchulus latispiculum (assembly GCA_030248195.1). Classification (NCBI taxonomy): domain Eukaryota; kingdom Metazoa; phylum Nematoda; class Enoplea; order Enoplida; family Ironidae; genus Trissonchulus; species Trissonchulus latispiculum. The sequence goes on from JASAND010021782.1 coordinate 18,156, forward strand.
TGATAGCTTTACATGGTCTGTTTTCAAACTGTTTAAGACCCTTCGGGAATGAAGAAACTTGGCTGCTGCTCATCCATTCCTCCATTACTTGGTTTAACTCTTTTAACCCTGTACGCGAAACGTTAATTTTAATAATTGTAACTCCTCTAACTCTCTGACAGAAAAGGCCCATAGTGCCTACAGTTGTTTCCATAATGAATTAATCGGGCCGGGCCTATGTCATCAGACGGTTCGGGACCAGACCCGGGTCTGACCCGGCCCGGAGCCCGGAACCCGCTAACAGGCCCGGCCCAAAACCACGAGCTCGCTCCATGGCCCGGTGATAAAAGACCCGGCCTCGGCGCTTGGCTCGGGCTCTGCAGCCCGGGACCGCTACGAGGCTGGACTGAAAGTCCGGCCCGATGCAGTAGGACCAGACTCCACAGTGAGCCAGGCAAGATCGCTGAGTCTGGTAGGCGCGCTGTAGGTAGCCCCCGGTAGGCCACGAACACCGGGTCGAACTTTCAGTCAAAGCCAAAAATTTTCCGGGCCCGGGTCTACACCAGGCCGGCACAGGAAACAGCATGTTGCAGGCTAATCTCTAAGGTTGGTTCGTCGTCGGGTATAAGCTGGTGAATTTTTCATTTTCTTCTCAATTTTTCTCACAGCAATTTAATTAATGCGGTCTCTGGCTAATCTTCGGAGTGCTTCTGGAGGTCGCCTATTCTCTGAAGGGAAAACAACTCAATTTCTTTGATTGGAAAGCTGAAACTGAAAAAGAATTACATTTATAAGCAGTCCGGCGGACATGCTGAATTTGACGACCAATTTTTCCGCACGACATGAGTCCGTATTTTGGACTGGTCTTACCATGTCTGTAACATTTGCGATATTATCTGTATTTAATTTGGTCATTTTGGTGGTAATTTTGGGTTCAGCCAAACTGCGTCCACATGTGACCTACGTTTTGGTAGCGCTTTTGGCAACGACTGATTTTTTGGCCAGTTTTACCTGGGGTATACCGCAATCGCTAGAAGCAATGTTTATTGGTCCACAAAATTCCGTACTCCCCAAAGATATTGTAAAGTATAACTCATGGTGCCGTTGGTTGGGGGCCTGGGGCTATACTTGGGTTTTTGCATCCCCCTTCGGGCAGGCCATAATAGCACTGAATCGGTTTGTAGCAGTTTTCTCGCCGGTTCTATATCGAAGAATTTTCACTGTTCGATATGCGATTTTAATCTGGGTTGTGGCAGTTTGGTTGTTTCCAGTGTCGGTAGTTTTCGGTTGGAACGGTATACTGGTGGAGAGCTACATCGTAATGCCAGAGTTTGGAATTTGTGTACTAAATAGCTACAGTCTAACCTTTAAAATGTTCGTGGATACGGTCTACATCTATATTCCCTGTCTGGCAATGCTGCTTTGCTATATGGCAATTTTCATTCGAGTGAAGCTGGCCAAAACAGCGGTTTCGAAATCGGAACTGAAAAAACGAAGTCGCGGTTCCAAAATGATGTTCTGGTGTTTTGTGGGATTTGTGGCTTGCATCAATCCGGCACCGATTTATTATCAAACGGCGGCAGCCGCAGGTCGACTTCGCATCAGCGATTCTCGCAGCCTGTGGGCCTATTGGGTTCAACTTATTCTGGGCTTAAGCTATGGCACAAATCTGGTCTTCTATTTGGTGTTCTGCAAGACGTTTAGACAGGAAGCTCGGCGTATTGCGGCCCAATGGCTTGGCCTACGGTCGAGCGTAGTTGCGATGACCAATCAATCGGAAACAGTATTTAGATAATAAGATCTTGCGCAACATTGGAGACTTTCAGCAACTCTTAACGAGCGAAAAAGTTCATGCAGACTTGGTCTTCTGGGTTGCAATTTCGATTATGTAAGTCTTAAGAAATGACTAGAATTGCACTAAAATCGGTTTCAGCTATGATCTTATAAAACCATAACATCATGAGTAAAGTCCGCTCAAACATTAACTTTGAACGAAATATTAATAACTGAATCAAGATTACAAGATGCAACAGATTTACGTAGTTTTGTGAATCAGACGGAAAATGTCTAAATGGAATGGAATGGAATCAACTTTTATTTTTCTATTTTGTTGATTCACGTTTTTTGTGACTTCCTCACTTTCGGCTCCGCTGGTTTTCCAGGTGCAATAAATAACGACGTCTTTCACAAGTCCAACTTTCTGCCACCTAAACCGGCAGATTCAAATTAGACATGTTTAAACTCTAATCAGATTTTGGACAAAGCTAACCATTTACCCTTAAAGGTCAGGGGCTGATCCTATCAAAAATCGCTAACCCGTGTTAAATATGCGTTACCCAAACCCCGCCGTATCAATACCAGGCTTTACCCGGATTAACAAAGGGGTTAACAAGCTGTTTTGAGGTTAGTGCTAACCCCGGTCCTGTTGTGGAATATCAGTAAGAAATGACTATTCTGAGCCTAAGTGCTACAGTAGTACTACAGTAAAATTAAGTTTTGTATAGTAATTTATTAACCTTACAATTTGATTATAGTGATAATGCTACAGTAAGATTAAATTTCTACATTCATTTTGCAATATTACCAGCACATTTATCGTTCTTTTAAATAGGGGTGGGCAGCGGAGCAGTTTTACCGCGGTTACCGCGGCGGTAACCGCAGACCTATGGTAAGGGAGGAAAAAGGTAAGGAAGGAAGCAAAAACCGCGCGGTTATAGCGGTTACCGCCGATTCTGATAACCGCGGGAAAACCGCTATTTTTATTAGGTTTTTCGCTTGAAAAACGCAACTTACCTATTTTCTAAACATTTTTTCACAACTGTGCACGCTTCGGAAAAATGTGGTGTTTTTGTGGGATTTTTTCCAATTTTTTGCACCTCTTGCTACAGTGCTGCTGCGGCGGCCGAGTTGTTCTTCCACTAGCAGTTACTACAATATTGGCAGTGTTGCTTAACACTGCGGAGCAGCAGCGTCCAACGCCGTTGCAGTTCTCTACCCTGCCGCCACTGGTTTTTAACTTTTTCATTTAGTTTTTTATTTTTGTGCCGTGTCGTGTCGGACAAGTCGAGAAGTAATATGACTAATCTAATTTTTGTTATGTATTTAGTTTAGTTTGAATTTTCAATCCAAGAGAAAAATTGATAACGGGCTGGATTGAGTGCAACGTACCGTACTAAGCTATGGATTGGCTTTTAAGTGATCGGTTTAGCCAAATGTTGAATTTATGAAATCTTGAAATCCACAAACCACAAAACCGACACAACGGCGATAGGCGATGAATCGAAAAATAACTGCTACTTGGTGCATTTTCAACATACTTGAAAATTTTTAACGTTTCTGGGTACCTAGCTGGTTTGAAATTCTCAGGCGGGTCCGCGGGACGATCCAACCTGAATACCCAACTGTCCCGCGTAGAGATTTCAAATAGCTTAACCAGTTGCTACTCTCACATGTAAATTTGTTGTCCGTATGCGTGTGCTCGTGAGCATTCAAACATTCCACACCCCCCCCCCCCAACCATGGGTTTTTTAGTTGGTGGGCTACTGGTTGGCAACAGAAGGTAGTTAGCCCATCGGGCCAGTTAGTCAGTCTGGACATTCATTCATTATTTCTCTGGTTGTTTCATTCTTAAGAAATAGATCGGTCACTCGCTAAGATTCATCGCTACCAAACTCCCACCACCGCACACAACAGACATTAAAGAAGAGCCATCATCACTGATTGTACGTCCAGCAAAGCATCAACCCCTCCTTTATAACGTCACCATATCTGCTGATAACTTAGCAGCTCAGATGTATTGTTGCTTTCTTTTAGTAGAAAGTATAATACAACTGCGAATAAATAACGGCACAATGGTGATCCAACGCCGACACTACTACTGCAGCTGCTGATTTGTTTTTTTTTTAGCAGTAGTCAGAAGAAAAATGTCGCAGACTCGTGTTTGTGGACGTTTTTTTCTGTGACTGGTGAGAGCGTCGTGTTTTATCACCGCGTATCCCTTCAATAATAGGCGGAAAAAGCGGCGAACAACCCGAGCAACAGCAGCACAGAGCGGTCGGGGTTTACAGGAGCAGTTATTTCCTCGCGCCCCCCCAACTTTAAAACCAGCCAATCAAGTGACAGCCAAATAAATATGCCTGATTTCGGAAATGTAAAAAAGGTCAAACAGTGGACTCTTTAAAAATAATTTACAGAGCAAAGAGATTGAGGTAAATCAACTGGAACAATGATATATACATCTCCCACATGCCCAGTTACTACAAGCTATTATGTTTCAAACTTAGAAGCAATGTGGCATTAAGGAACTTTGATAGTTACATAGCAGCATGTAGTCAGTACTGCGATTTGAACAGGTTATGTTTTTGCAACGAAAAACATCATATGGGTCCGTCAATTTTAAACTGGCAGCAGAATGGACGCATCTACTTAGAAATCGTATTCGTGCTTGCGTTTTTTAATGAGATTGAGCCGTACGCTAGTTTTCAGCACTGCGCATTCTAAATACACTGCGCTTTGCGAAGTTGAGTTTTTAAATAGAACGCGGCGGTTTGAGGATTTATATTCTCATCCTCAAAATAGATAGCGGCGGCGTACACCAAGCTTATATATAGCTTATATAGCTTTTATAGCTTATATAGCTTATAATATATGACCAAAAATGGGAATCTACTTTAGAAATGCGAGCCAATTTTTTGGAAGATGTTATTTTTAAATTGCGGCGTTGTGGTGTTTGTTGGTTTTTAAGAAGAATAGTGCAAAAGAACAAAGCTGCAATGGTTACATTAAAATAGAATAAAAAGGGGCAAAGTGAAGTCTGGTTGGAACCAGTCTACTCCGATGTTAGTTTAAAAGTGACGGAAATATATTATCGGACAGACAATAACAAATTAAATACCAGCCTTATAACAATTTTAAGGGCATTTTAGTGATTTTTCGGGAAAATGACGAAATTATTGAACAATTTAAACTTATAAACACCTTGAAAGCAAGATAGTCTACTCTGCATTACATTGCAGTGCCCAAAAAGAGCATTAATGCCTTCACTGAGATATCATTACAATCACATTACACGCTTCTCTTTCTCTCCCTCAATACAACGGTGCAAAAGGGCAAACTTTGCTGTGGGTCAATACTAAGTTCATACATAACAATTTGTGACATGACAATTTTGTGTACTACATCACTAAGTTGCTCGCGTATCCCCAGTTTGTCAACTCTAATTGCTATACTAGAGTTGTCGTCAGTTTGTCAACTGTGTTTGAGTTCATCCCCACTTAGTAAACTCATGTACAAGGCATCCAGAGCTGGTCAACTTTTTTTCGTGCCATCCACGCTTGGCCAACTCGGTCCTAGACTAATCAGTTCTTATTAAGGCGAACTGCTCTAGGCTGACTAATCTGAAGTCTTAACTTTCAACACTTTAATATTTGTTAATTAAATGAAACAAAAATATTGATGACATGGAAAGCATAATTTTAAATTTAGGTTTCATTCAATTTTACTTTCGCTTAAAATTTAAACTAAACTTTTCCCAATTTTTACAACTTTTATATTTTCTAAATTTTGTACGCAATGGATGCTTCCACCTCAAACTTTATACATTGCAGGGCACTAAAAACGGTGCTGTTATGACACGGAGATCCGCTATGGCACTAGTTCTGTTATGGCACCCAAAATATCTGTTATGATAGTGGGCAGTCTCATTCTTGGCACACTTAGAGATCTGTTATGGCGCTAGCACGACCAGTTATGACTCTTAGGTTCTTACACTACTCGCAGGTTAAGTTTAAGGGAATGGTCCGAAATCTGCCATAATTAATAGATGTAAATCATGACAACCAAACAAACACGAAACAAAACAACGAAAAACTTTAAAATTTTTAAGACAAAGTAGATTGAATAAATTCAATATGTACAATTAAATAAAAGTATACTGAAACTAGCGAAATAGCGAGAAAAAACTAGCTGTGGTGTCCGTTCATATATAGCGGTATCTCCCAAAAAAAGGTATTTGCATGATATAAGGTATACGCATTCGTGCTTCCCGTATCGAGAGCTCCCATTTGAGCACCATATTCACCACCTTATTTTGAAACGTGTCAAAATTTGACTTTTTGGTAGATTTTGGCCATTTTTGAACCCTTCAAAGCTCCGTAACTCAAATTTCGTACATTTTGGCGGCTTGGTCCTATTACAACTTTTTATCTACTCAACGAGAGCTTTCGCATAAAGCAACGCGCATACATGAGCCCCCGCGCTTCAGGCAACAGTTCACCTCACCCCAAACCCCCATGCCAAATTTCAGCCCAATCGGCCAACCCTAGCAAACGTTAGAGGGGGACATAGGGTAGTAACGAGATGATGAATAATAATAAATAAACGGACATTCCCAGATGAAAGGGTTGCTTTTTTGAAAAAAGCGGCAACCCAATAAACAAGACTAACCTTTGATTAGTCTATTATTTATTGAAGTAAAAGGATGAAATTCTCGAAAGTTTGAAACGTAAATATAAAATTGTTCCGAAAGTTATATACTACTCCTTACTACTCAAATACTTTAAATCTATAAACAGAAAGAGCTACTAGACTACATTACTCAAATATACATATACTAACTATCGCAATTTATTTTTAATTTAATTTAATTTATTTTGTGCAAAACCGAATTACTGTCACTAGTTTTGGTATCAGTGAATATTAGTGGTACGGTGCCATAACAGTACTCAAGAGTGACATAGCAGAACTCAGAACTGCCCTAGGAGAAATGAAAGTTAGAGCCATAACAGGACAGTGTCATAACTTGTATTGACCAGAAGAGTTCACTATGTGGGTATGAACTAAAACAGTTGACTAACTTGGCACAGCTCGAATTATGGTGATTAAAGTTTACTAACTGGGGAGTTGACAAACTGGGGACAAGTCATTGTGCTATCAATGTACAAGATTAACAAACGGTTCCATGACTTGACTTGACATGACAATGCTTGCTTGAGTAAAGGCACTAGAGAACTTTCGTTATCACATTGCGTAACGGTGCTCCGACCACAATACACAAATGTACTTACTTTTATTGATACTTTTATCGAGAGGCAACCAATCCTGGCTGATTCTTCAGGTGCCGGTAAATGTTCCCCTGTTTCGGGGAAAACGCTCGGATTGACAAGACAAAGCATACCACCTCCCAGTCTGGCGGTGGAGGGGGAGGGTTGCTAAAAGTGGTGCCAGTTTGGGTGGGAGGATCGGTAAAGGTGGGTTCCGTTTGGATAAAAGTCACAAAAACAGGTTAAGATTGACTGATCTTGATGTTGATTCTGTAGGCGCTCACCAAAACCGTGACCACTTTTTGCATTAAAACCCAACAGGAGACCCGTTTTGGAAATCAGCTTAAACTATCGTAATCCTCTTCTGTACCCTCCCCCACCCAGCTTGAGGGTGTTTCTGCAGTCTAATTGGCGATCCCCAAACCTATGCCCCCGACCTCCTTTCCGAAACGGGTAACAGTTGCGTATTGTGGTCGGAGCACTAGAAGCTCTCTAGTAGCTTACTTTTCTTTAATTACATTAAAGAATTGTGGACTCTTGGGTACATTCAATTTAGCAAGAGTGCACTACATATCAGGTGACAAAAACAATAGTGACTGATAATATCGAATTATTCATTTGTTATGCCTGTTACCGTTGACACAGTCTTACATGAAGCAACGAATTTACATGTACGCAACCAGGTGGCTATTACAACCTTTCTGAACCGCTCATGAAATAGATAGTACAGATAAAAGCCCGAACAATTGACCATCATATAAAAGACTACATTTACACACCAAGCAATATTACGCCGTAAAGCAAAATAGCCGACAGAAAACACATCAGGTGCACAGCGAATATTTACGTATGCTTGCTGTAGGTTAGCATTCATAACTCTCGCAAAGATTATTGAGATCGCGTTAAGAAGTATTGGAATACACAGACACAACTGCAAGCGACAAAGGTTCTGATCCCGTTTCTGCCGGTCCTTGTTGACACTATTGGAATTTTGATGCTTCAACAGTCCAACAACTACTATTACAGTGAGGACAGAAATTGCTATGGTTCTCGCAAAATTTATTGCTGACAATGCTTGCTCAAACCGTATCTTAATAGTGACGTAAAATTCCTCTGGAATGAACACATTGAAACTAATACTAGTCAGACCTGTACTCAAGAGAACAAAAACTATGAGCACTTTAGTATTGTTTATTTTTTTGAACATTAGTGGTGAACTTACGGCAACAGCAGCCTCCAATGTGACTGCTACCGCGATTGTGTTACAAAAGTTAGTTCCTCCAGTTGATATTACGAAGAAAACATTGTAAGGAACTGAATACGCTACATCATATATATAACACAGGGCACGTCCACAACTTGCCAACGTTCCCGCAACACGAACAAAGGCTATTATCTTGTGATATTTGAAGCTTACATTACCAAATTCTTCATCTGTGAACACAATGACCATAAGCACTGCTCCAAAAAATCCAGCCAATCCGAAAATGCCATAACAGCCGGTTCTAAAGTTGGTTGCCTGGTTATCCAACTTTTGAAAATGCACTAAAGAGTCGTTTAGACCCAAAAGCTCCTCGTAACTAGAGCAATTGTATTTGTTAATGGCAGTAAAAATTCTTTCAATAAAGATTGACGACATATTGTCAGCAAAACGATGCAGGCCTCAGTGGCATCTGTGATGTTTTTGGTAGAGGCGCCAGCTCCTCAACTAAATTTTCAGAAACTGCACAAAAGTTCAAGTTGAAGTTAAAATCAGAAAGCAAGAATTCTGAAATTAGATCTGAAATTATAAAATCTAAATCTAAATTCTTAATCTTCTAAAAATGCGTTAACAAAATGTTATGGTAGAAAAATAGAATCATGCAATGACAGTCCAGCAGCTTTGGGGTCGGATATCGCAACAATACGTCTTAAAGCACAACTTCGGCTGACACAATAACCTAACTAAAGAACAAAAAATATTTTGTATCGCATGAGATCCGAGATCTGAACCGAGATCAAGAACCCAAAGTTGTTTGCGAAATCTTCTTGGAGAGTTGCAGAGATACTCCGGTACTCTTGGATAGTGGAGATACTCTTGGAGAATAAGGGTTAATTATAGCTAAGACATGCAGGCCGGTTGAAATTAAAAGGGGTACCTGTGAAAAATTAAACGGAATAGTTAAATACAGTAAAAGTTGACATGTAAGGGGAGTAGAAGTGACAATCTGAGTTTAGTAATGGAGTAATGTGAGAAATATACATATCAAGATAATACCAAAAGTTTAGAATAAGAAGAGTGCGCCACTCAGCGCTCCCAAGTGTTTTAAGCTTGCGAGATACTCGACGCTTGGGAGGACCAGTTACCGTTCTTAACCACGTGTTTGAACTGAAACCATCTGACTGGTTAATCGCCTTGCCTACCTTATGTTAAAATTACGTGAATAAGCTGACTTCCCTCGAGATCTCTGGGGGAGAGGTCCCAATTACAAGCAGAAGCTTGTGTGCGATTACTATAGGGTTGCTCAAAAAGATTTAATCCAAGACTAATAAACATTTGCAAGTCCATATTCAGCGTGTGATGCCAAGGCTGGACAAAGTGTTAGAAAGACTAACGAGCAAGTAGAAAGACTAACGAGTAAGTAGAAAGACTGAAAAGGAGTCGTAGAATTGGTTGATATTCTAAATATCTAAATAAAAGGGCCTATATCGCTTAGAAAAGTAGAAACCACATCATAGCTTTAACTTCCAAAAATGATACGACGTTCACAATAATTTCAGAGACCTATTCAGAACTGATATTCTAAATCGAGTACAAACTTAGGCGCTCTGTCAAAGAGCCCAGCTTTCTCCCACAGAAGGATACCCAAAACACAACTATAAGCTACACACTGTATATACTGACTAAACCCTGATCAAAACATTCTTTTTACATGCTTGAAGCTAGCACCATGGCTATTCGAAACAAAAATTGTTTATCATTTTAATTGTACTTTAGAATAAAGTCAAGAATCATTTATTATGTAATAATTAAGGTAGAACGAGTGCGTTGTTGCGCTTCAAGTCGAAAATATTGTTCATTGCGTTTCTATGCTGCGCTGTTGCTTACCTAAACCAATCATTCAGTGAGTAATATCCAACAAAATACCGGCCCCCACGGCGATTACCACAGGTGACCAAAATGTTCGAAGACGCTAAAATGAAGTTAACATTCGTTGTGAGCGCTCAAGAATAATTTGAGTGATAAAACGAGATGTTGAATGATAACGATTTTAAAAGTGGAGCCAAACAATCTCCACAGCCAACGAACTACGTGGCTCACGGAAGTCCGGACTGAAACTGGCAAAACTGTGTCGGCTATGACCGGAACGTGACTAACTGACTGACCGACAAAAAAAGAACGTTATCTAACTAAAGACGGACGAGGTAGAACAAAACAATTTTTGAAAGGAAGTACACTTGCGGAAACCATCGCTCTCGGAGAGACAAGGGGAGACATTGCTCACCGTCCTACCCAACGCCAACCCAGAAGCCCAGAAGAATTGCAGAAATACAAAACAAGGTAAGCACGTCTGTCATGACGGGTTTTACGCATGGTGGTTTAAGCAACGATAGCAGCAAAAAAATGAAAACCTTATAATAGGTAGTAATAATGAAATTAATGCAACCTTAATGCAAACATGTGAAATGGTTAAACTTGGCCAAAGACAGATACATAAATTAGCTTAGACTTATTTATAAATTACCAAAGATTAGCTACCAGCACAGATACCACAGAATATATCTAGGAAGCTTCCTAATTAAATCAGCTCGAGAAAAAATTTAAACGGAACCCTCATGATAATAACCCAACCCTCCTCCTTTCAGTGGTGGTCTACTCTTTCAATAAGCTGAAACAAGATAGCAACCCGGAATAAATGCACAACAGAATCACAACAAACAAGAATGGGAGAATGGATACGTCCAAGGCATGCAAGGCAAGGGACATAACGAATACCGTCCCCAAGACCAAAGTATGCTCGTCCAATTTTGATGAGGGGCCGAGACGTAGGATTGAGATAAGACAAAGTAGTCCTGGTGTCCCATGAACTCCAAAGTGACATGTTGTCCTTCCGCCAAATGCTTATTTTTCAATGCCTTTAAAGTAATTGGCATTAGGGATAAGCCCGTTTAACAAATCAATGTATTCATCAAATATGCTTGTGGAACAGCAAAGGTGCCGACTGCTCAAGAAGTCATATGTCCCAAAAGGAAAAGATTTTCACAAAAAGGGATTTCGCCCGGAATATCTGAAACAGCACGAACCCCCAGTAGCATAGCATATTGCCAGTACTAACTAACCTGCATAATGCCAGATTGGAACTGCAAAATCAGAAGCAGCTGGAAGCTCAGTCACAGACTGAAGAACACAAAGAATCTAGGGGCTGAGGACGTCTAAACACAGGAATAACGGCACGTTTGCCCAGGGTCAGACCATACTGATCTTCTTCTGTGAAGATAACATATAGCTCAGCCCCGTTCATAAACTAAGGACGAGTCCGATGGTACGGAGCAAGCGGACTACCTTCAAAGTTTGTAATTTCTGGTTCGACAAATGCTCAGGACCATACGTTCCCTCGATATAGTCCGACCTCTGGACATCTAGATCAGCGTGAACTAGATCAATTAGTAAATGATGGTTGTCTCAATTTAGTTGGTGTACTAGTGTCGAATTATTGAATTCTGTATAAATAATTTGTATCATCCAAATAAAGATTAGAGGTTCGAGCAGAGTGTGTAATATGTCTGATTTCCCTACTTATTCGCTAACCTAACTAGAATAAACGGCACGCCTAATTTACACGGATTTACTCTTTATCAAAACAACAAAATCTAACCAATATCAAACGCAAAATAACATTTTCACAAAATTGGGATAAACTTCCACAAAAACAACTTGATATGAAAAATGTGGGTAAGCACCAATTAAATTTCACCAAGAGACAAAAGAAACCAAAACTTACAACAACCTTATAATAGTGGAAGGGGGTGACCCCCCAAGGTAAGCCAAAGTTGATACCCCGAACGACAAACAAGTATGGCGGCCAAAGCCCGCCAGTCGCTAAGATTTGAAAAAACCAGAATGACTAAAGTTGTATTCAAAATGAAAGAGAAAATGAATTAGCTATGTACGGCGTTGGACCGTACACAGCAGTCAAATTTAGATTGATTTTTCATGAAGTTAGCACCCACTTTTGAATATTTTAGGGTTAAATCAAGGAAATATTCTACACTAGGTCATATAATGGTAGCATCAGGACAGACACTACTGGAGGAACTGTACCAAAAGAATTAGACACCCGGTATCAACCAAAACAGGCCGGCTGCTGGCTCAACGGACCTCTGTCGGCCTGATGGACCAACCGACGTAGTTTGGATTTTTTTGGCCAATTCTGTGGTTTTGAGAAGTCGTCGGTCTAGTGTATAGCTGGAGTCAAGAGTATAGCTGGAAATCAGAAAACTAAGCTATTTTGCTAGTTGCGTGATGTGAGGTGTATTTGCTTGCTATAACCTTTTAAGTGACGTCTAGGTCTCTTTTCGATTCGAAACATTGCGAAAGTTATAGCGATTGAAAAACACAAAAGGAGACCATCACCTTATGGCAGATTCCTGAGAGAGTATTTTTCATTACTTGTCGCACAAAACCGGCGGAAACCAGATTGCAAATCTCAAATTTGCTTATTTCCGCAGAGACTAAACACCATTATTTTAATGTGCTCATGTGCAGTGTGCACCAGACATGTGCAGGAGAGAACGTTTTGGGGAGAATGAACCGGCGCTCAAAAACCGGGAAAATCCAGATTCGGAGGGAGCGACCACCCCAACTAGGATGTATGACAACCAGGGATACGCCATGAGATATATGCAAATGAAAAATAAGGCCCAATTATGGCATATCCATAAATAAAAGCAAGTGACAATAAATAATACATTTTCAAAGTATACATATACATATACATACATATTCAAAGTGCTGCCCGCAGATTGTTTAATGAAGACAAACATTAATTCGGAGAATTCCTGAAAATTTGCATAAAACTGTGCTGTGTATGTTTCTCCGTACTAAATCTCTAGTTTTCAAGTAGTTTTCAGAGATACGGAAGAATATCCACGGGAAAATGTGTCAACCTAATTACTAAACTATATTCGAATAATCAGGTAATGTTGGTAGAACATGACAGCTGCACTGTACTCTGTTATCTTTTGCAGCGTCAGAATGGTGACAGGCAGCGTCAAGTTGATTTAATCAAGTTAATTAGATTATTGCTAAGTCGAGTTAGCTAGGTTCTTGCTCTAACTGCAGGTGCTAAAGATGTTGAAGAAAGAATCCAGTGACTGGCTTGCGGCTTACACAACAGTAATAAATTCAAAATTTCAAAATATTTCAAATTCATTAACTGCTGAATGAAAGCAGCACAAATTTGGCACAATTATACAAATTACCTAATGCAGTAGTTAAGTATTGTATAGTATTGTAGAATAGTACAATAGTATGGTTATGGTATACTATCACCAACGTACAATTTTTCAGTTTTTTGATTCATGCAATTTTGAATGCTTTACGAATGTTCAAAAATTCTGATAATCAATATCTCACGGAACATATATTTTTATAGAAAATTAAAAAATTGCGTCTGTGTACGTTTGCAATAAACGTGCATGCAAAATTTGAGCATGTTTGTCTAAAGCAAGTTCTGAGAAAACCAAAATGGAAAATTTCACACTCGTCGTCTCTAATTTGCACGTTTATTATGGTTTCTACAAGTTGCACAGTTCACTGCATAGAATAATACGAGCAACTAAACACAAAAACATCATTTAAAGCACAGTCCATTTCATTTTTATATTATGTGATTTTACTTTGCAATGGCACGAAACGAGAATTCATAAAAATTTGCATAAACTGTGCAATATATATTTCACCATACTAAATCTCCAGCTTTCAAGTAGTTTTCAGGGATACGGTAGAATATCTAGGAGAAAATGTGTAAACTTAATCTCTAAACTATATTCGAATAATCAGGTAATGTTGTAAGAACAGGACAGCTGCACTACACCTTATTATCAGAATAATAACTGGTAGCGTAATCAAGTTAATTAAATTATTGCTAAGTCGAGTTAATTAGGTTCTTGCTCAAATTGCAGGTGCCAAAAATGTTGAAGAAAGAATCCAGTGGCTGGCTTGCGACCTGCACAACAGTGATAAATTCAAAATTTTAAAATAGTGTCATTCGGTAACGACAGAAGAAAAGCAGCTCAAATTTGGCACAATTATACAAATTACCTAATGCAGTAGTACAGTATAGTATAGCAGAATAGTACAATGGTATAGTATACGATCACCAAATGTATGACAACTAAGAATATGTAGTGAAAATGGTTAAACGGGAAAGCTTAAAGAGTCCACCAAAGATTAACTTTAACTTATGGGCAACTGTAGCTGAGACTGAGAGGTACACTGAAACACTACAGCCAGGTGAACGCGAGATGCTAAAGCAACTCTTAGAACCGTAGAATCAAGCAGCCTGGTTAAGTGCGTGCCAAATCCGGGATGGCCCACCTTATAGGGATCGTAAATGCTTCACGGACCGTTCTGTAGCAAGTCGGTTCGAATCCCGTATTTCTCTTCGCTCTGCGCTCGAGAAACCAACAGATCTAGATCTAGTCCATAAGTCTACCAACACTCGCTTTAGACCGCAAGTCCGCCAATGCTCAATTAAAGTTAAAGGAGTCCTAACTAACTAATCAACGAGGCCTACAGAAATCGGATGTACAACCTACATAATTTAATGAACAGGAGATTATACGCAGATGAGTAAATTTAGAATAGAGACAGGTAGAATTTATAAGAACAAGCAAAAGAGATACGGATAATCAATTACAAGTGCTCAGAGTAGAGATACAAATGTAACAGCGGAAAACAACCAAGACAAATACAAAGACAGACAAACAAACAATTTCAATTCACACTCTAACAGCTTATCTGGGCTCGTACCTTTCCCAGAAAGAGATTTATTTAAGTTACGTTATATGACTAAATCAGGTCCCTATCAGCAGTCTTTCATAAACCCAAATTTACCAGCAAGTTATTAAGTTAGGTTTAAGTTAACCAAAAACCTACAAAATTTCGAATGAATATCGCAGTAGCCTTGAAGCAGGCTCTCAAGGGCCCAGAAGCGGCTGAAGTTTGAGATGCAGTGGCAGTTGTCAATCGATTGAGGGAGCAAGCCTTAATATTCTCAAAAGTGATTTCCAGGTAAAAAGTGATAAACCACCAAAAACTAGATGGATAGAGAAGGAGTAAAAAGGGAGAGAGAGACTAAGGGGGGGAATAAAATCCTAAACCCCCATTCATCGTAAAGAACCACAAAAGTTAACGAGTTAAAACACTAGCTCCTTCCGGAGTGGGGGGAAAATAGGGCATAGTAACGCCTTATAAAACTGGGGAAAAGGGAGAGGCTACAAGCGGCCGTAAGGTAAAGGTAAAGTGGCCCCTGGAGAGAACTCCAACCTACAGAAGTTTATAGGGTGCCGGTGCTTATCTCCCGATTCACAGCCCGAAGCCAGGAGCGACAACTCTAATGTTGACTACATCTGTGGAAGGGGGGGCCAGCCCTTCATCAGGCAATACGCCAGAACACAGACTCCTGTTACCTTCCCGCCGCAGTGGTACCCATTAACCGACCAGTTAAGGATAGACAGCTGGGTTGGCTGGAGCCCACGGCGAACCGATATGTGCTTAGTCCCTTGCTCAAGGGGATTTGCGAAAGTCTTGTGGTAGCGGGGGTTCGAACCTAGGACCGTAAGATCTTTAGTCGAACACCTTACCACTCGGCCATCGCGGCACCAAAAGCGGCAGTACAAGTCGATAGAAAAGGTAACACTGAGGTAGATGGTTGGTCTACCTGCCAATCAGGGCAATTTCAGCAATCATTGTTGTGATTGGTCAAACTTGCCTTTGCGCAGAAAGGGGTAGCACTAAATGATTCTGATTGGGTCAAACATGCTGGTAATCATAATGTGACTTTTGGCGGGATCTCAAGTGTTTACACTAACGGGGAAAGGCCAATTAATCTTTAACCACCTTCTTTAGCTGACATAGCTAGATTATGTTTTCAATTTATTAATCATTAACTTTAATTAGTCTAAAACAACGCTAGAGTTTTAAGAAGACTTGCTAATGTTCTGAGGGACGAGCCGAGCTTTCTCTCTATAATGTTGAAGAACAGCTTCTAAAGTAAAATCGCACCACAGAACCACTAAATATTTTTCGCTAAACATGAAGAGGAAGACTTGCTGTGTTTAATTATAAAGGTTTCCTCTTAGTTAGTGATGCTAATAAGTGTGGAACTTCAATTAAAATCACTAAAACCAGTCACGACTTGAAGGACAAGCCTAAGCTCATAATACATGATAAAGAACGGCTTGCAGAAGAAAACAAACCACAGAAAGGTAATTATTTTTCGGTAAATGTAAAGAGGGAGATGTGCTGATTTTAACTGTGTAAAACCTTAAGGTGGTGATTCCTTTTGGAGACATCAACTTTGAACCATTACTTGGAGTTATAAAGCCATTTTAATATCAAAATGCAGCTTAACATTTCTAATGAATACAACGAAACTAACTTTGGTTCTCGGAAATTATTTTACTGCGTTTTCGAAGTAATTTAATTTTCCAGATTTTTTGCAGACTAAAGTAAATTTTTTCGTGAGGCATCGGCCAAATAATTCGATTCCACTATCAAATAACTGGGGACCCTTTTTTAATTATTATGAAACCGCTCTTCGTTGTAAAGAAATTAGCTAAAATGTATGCGCAACCTGAATTCTGCCTACTTTTACCAACTTTGGCTAGCGACCACTTTAGCAAGATAGCAGCAATCGTGGCAACTAAAAAAGGGTCCCTGGGTATTTTTATGTAAAACACGTCCAGTAAGTGGCAACCCTCTAGCTTGTATAGTAAATGCTCCACAATCGCTGGAAAAAATTTGGTCATACTTTTGCAAAAACTACATTTTCTATGATTGCAACGTACGGGATAGCAGTTAGAAGATTATAATGTCACGGACAATTGGCCTCGACGAGACCTTCAAATTGACACCCGTAGTTTAAGTGGCTCAAGAAATGGCGGATTATTTGATTGCTGCAAAAATGACAAGTTTTCAACGCCAAAATAAGAAAATCGACTATGTCTCACTATAAAGCAAAACTAGAAAGGTGCTTCAAAACGCAAAAATGTAGAACTCAGCAAGACCTTACGAATGAATATAATCATAGCTATGCAGCTACTATTGCGCGGAGGGTGTTAGAATGCTAAAAGAGCTTATGTTGAGAAGTTTCACAAATTTCATCTTGATTTGAATTTCATCAACAATATGTGCCCAAAAGGAATCACGGCCTTAAGTTGATTACTAATGTTAATTAGTAGGCAATTAGCGGAAAACCATTGCAGGTAGTGAGACCTGGCAGTTGCACTGAAGTCTTCACGTGTGGTTGAAAAATCGGTGTGTAAAATAAAATCGAACCACAGAACCGGTTATATTGTGATAGTTAGAAAGAAGAAAGTGTGCTGGTTTTAATTATTGAAATTTAAACTTTGTTAGCAGTGTTAATTAGCAAGAAATTGTGAAGATATCATGAAAATTGGCAGACTCTGAAGGAAGAGCCTTCTAAGGAAACCGAAAATGTCACGTAAAATGAAAACGAACAACAAATTGGTTGATTATGAAGACACAATTAGGCTCTGTTAAATTATAGATTGCCCCGAGACTGCCCACTTTATGGGACCGTGGTGCCTCTGCAGGAAGAGTCGAGTGAACCCCAGACGGAACAGAACGAATTTAGAATTGAAACATCAAATGCTATCTGAACTTCCAACATGGTTCATACCTCGTGTAATGTCAAGAAACACAGCACATATACAGAACGCCAACATCATAGCACTTAGGTTCTTCAGATTCATCTTCATTTCTGTTCCATGAAAGGTTCACAGTAGATTGAAAGTTCCCCAATATTTGAAAATTCGCCCTTATTCGTGGGCTTAAAGCTTTTAGTCATGTTTTCAAGGAATTTCCTAACTGAAGCCTATTTTATTCCAAAATCCATAATCTTTAAATGACCATTTTTATTACAAATACGCCATGAGATAAATGCCCATGAAAAATGAGGTCAATGTCCATAACTATAAGCAAGTTATAATAAAATAACACGTTTTCAAAGTACAAACAGTCCTGTCTACAGAGTCTTTAATGAAGACAAAACATTAATCCGGAAAATTCCTGAAAATTTTGAATAAAACTGAGAAATATATATTTCGCCATACTAAATAATGGGGGTTCGTCGTCATCGTTTTACACAGAAAAAAATTGTAGAATTAAGATCTAGTAAGACGCACGCAACCAAAACATAACTCAACTATGAATGAAAGCAATAAACTAAAAATAATAATGTGGTTCAGAACATAACAAAGTACATCTTAGCGAAGTGTATGATGCACAACTGTTTTCTGTTTGTTTCCTTACCGTTAGTTATCTGATATGCTTAGCTTTGTATATGTTGGTGGTTCCTGCGTTCTGCCAAATGTCGATACATCTTTGCTATTGATTTCTTGTTCCATGTGTTGAGATCCATATTTCGAATGCAAGATCATCCAGTTGGTGGTTCCTGCGTTCTGCCAAATGTCGATACATCTTTGCTATTGATTTCTTGTTCCATATGTTGAGATCCATATTTCGAATGCAAGGTCATCCAGTTGGTGGTTCCTGCGTTCTACCAAATGTCGATACATCTTTGCTATTGATTTCTTCTTCCATGTGTTGAGATCCATGTTTCGAATGCAAGGTCATCCAGTTGGTGGTTCCTGCGTTCTGCCAAATGCCGATATGTCTTTGCTATTGATTTCTTGTTCTATGTGTTGAGATCCATATTTCGAATGCAAGGTCATCCAGTTGGTGGTTCCTGCGTTCTGCCAAATGTCGACACGTCTTTGCTATTGATTTCTTGTTCTATGTGTTGAGATCCATATTTCGAATGCAAGGTCATCCAGTTGGTGGTTCCTGCGTTCTGCCAAATGTCGACACGTCTTTGCTATTGATTTCTTGTTCCATGTGTTGAGATCCATATTTCGAATGCAAGGTCATCCAGTTGGTGGTTCCTGCGTTCTGCCAAATGTCGACACGTCTTTGCTATTGATTTCTTGTTCCATGTGTTGAGATCCATGTTTCGAATGCAAGGTCATCCAATTGGTGGTTCCTGCGTTCTGCCAAATGCCGACATGTCTTTGCTATTGATTTCTTGTTCCATGTGTTTAGATCTATATTTCGAATGCAAGGTCATCCAGTTGGTGGTTCCTGCGTTCTGCCAAATGTCGACACGTCTTTGCTATTGATTTCTTCTTCCATGTGTTGAGATCCATGTTTCGAATGCAAGGTCATCCAGTTGGTGGTTCCTGCGTTCTGCCAAATGCCGACAGGTCTTTGCTATTGATTTCTTGTTCCATGTGTTGAGATCCATATTTCGAATGCAAGGTCATCCAGTTGGTGGTTCCTGCGTTCTGCCAAATGTCGACACGTCTTTGCTATTGATTTCTTGTTCCATGTGTTGAGATCCATATTTCGAATGCAAGGTCATCCAGTTGGTGGTTCCTGCGTTCTGCCAAATGTCGACACGTCTTTGCTATTGATTTCTTGTTCCATGTGTTGAGATCCATATTTCGAATGCAAGGTCATCCAGTTGGTGGTTCCTGCGTTCTGCCAAATGTCGACACGTCTTTGCTATTGATTTCTTGTTCCATGTGTTGAGATCCATATTTCGAATGCAAGGTCATCCAGTTGGTGGTTCCTGCGTTCTGCCAAATGTCGACACGTCTTTGCTATTGATTTCTTGTTCCATGTGTTGAGATCCATATTTCGAATGCAAGGTCATCCAGTTGGGGTCAATTCCAGGTATGGCACTGTCCTGTTATGGCACTAATTTTCAGTTCTGTTATGGCACTCATGAGTTCTGTTATGGCACTCATGAGTTCTGTTATGGCACTCATGAGTTCTGTTATGGCACTCATGGGTTCTGTTATGGCACTCATGAGTTCAGTTAAGGCACTGATAAAATTCACTGATGCCAATACAAAAGACAATAATTTGTTTAGGTCCAAAATTAACAGGGTAAACTAGCTTTGGATGGACTAGAATATATTTTTATCTTCATCATATATCAGTACTTTATTTGCCATGAACGAAAAATAAATCTTATAGACATTGAATTTTTCTAGCAAAACATAAGGGTAATCAACATCTTATACTGCCTGCTTCATTTGAACTTAAAACAGAAGCTAGAAGCATGATTTTTCGGATTTAGTTTTTATCAGTCTTGTTTCGGTTACAATAAAAACTGTAAAATGATAAAATTTTCGAAATTATCTAATCAGGTAACTTTCTATCAACCCTATACCGTCTATGATCTGTGTGGTGCATATATCCCACTATACCTAGTCATCAAGAGTCGGCAGTGTTTTACAAGGTTTTAATGGATCTAGCTACTGATACAAACAGTTACACTTCTAAACTAGGTAACAAAGTTAATTAGACAATTATAATAAGTCGTGAGTGCAAGGCATAAAAGTTATAATAAGATCAATCAATTTTAGTCAAAACAATCTGGGTACATTATTCCTTTAGTAGATCTCAAGTTCATGTGAAGTTGATAGGTTGAATACAAGATTATACCTACTTTTAGTAGCTCTTAGTAAAAGTTCTCAAACAACTCTGCATCACTTTATCTCTCACCAACTTACGACGTTACCTTCCAAGCTCGGGCGATTCGGGTGATCCAAGGTTCCAGGAGCCAACGGCAGAGAGAATTGGAGGGGCACGGCGATTGGATAAAACACAGCTAATAATCACAACAGAGGAAGGTAAACGAGAACCGGGTTGGCAGGGCACACAAGTCAGAAATCCCAAAGTCAGCTCTTCCGGAGCTTAGGTCTTCGCGACCAAGTATAATCCAATAACAGGCTAATTCCCAGCCTCCGGCACTACAGCCGATTACAGCTGCTTACCTGCATTTGAAAATCAAATGTCCCCTACGTGGAGTGCCATAACTGATCTTTTGAGTGCCATAACTGATCTTCTAAGTGCCATAACTGATCTTTTGAGTGCCATAACTGATCTTTTGAGTGCCATAACAGTACTAGTGCCATAACAGATCTTAGTGCCATAACTGCACCGTTTTTAGTGCCATAACTGGACGGAACCCCAGTTGGTGGTTCCTGCGTTCTGCCAAATGTCGATACATCTTTGCTATTGATTTTATACCTACCTACCTTTCAACTTTATTCATTTGTTTCGGGGAAATAAGTTAAAATCTCAACTCTTAGTTTTAATTATTATTTTCCA
Organism: Trissonchulus latispiculum; assembly: GCA_030248195.1. NCBI lineage: Eukaryota > Metazoa > Nematoda > Enoplea > Enoplida > Ironidae > Trissonchulus > Trissonchulus latispiculum. The sequence continues at coordinate 39,582 of JASAND010021782.1, forward strand.
TTTATTTTATGATAATTTTTCAAACTTTAGAAGTTTGTTTTAATTCAAATTTTCCTCTATAAATTTAACTTGAGATTTTAACTTATTTCCCCGAAACAAATGAATAAAGTTGAAAGGTAGGTAGGTATAATTGGTGTTTATAGGATGCAGTTAAGACAGTGAGAGCAAAAAATTAAGAATTGAGCTCACACAGTTTTTGAATTCGGAAAGTTAATGTGTATTAGTTGTATATAATTACGTATTAACAATTAACTGTTCGTAATTATAGAAAAGTTGTGATTAAATTAAATTATTTTAAGTTAGTAAAATTATTTATATGAATTGCATATTTTTTACAAACTCTTGTAACGTTTCGGATATCGCAAAATTGTTACAAGCAGTTTAATCTAGTCAAGCAAACAGGGAAGAGGCAGCCCGTAGCAGGGTATACGGTAGTTTAAAGTACGCGGAGCCTCTGACTGTCATCAAATATTTCAGCCAATCAGCAAATGTGAGCCAAACAAGACGTGGGCCAACTAAGAATAAACCAAATACACACAGACGGTAGGTACCGCAACGCAAGGCTAAGTGCAATTTGTTTTTTTTGTATGTGGCCCAGCATTATTGTGGTTCTCATTCGAGATCCGAAAAATGCTGCTCTCCGCAGACCGTTTCTAAATACGGACAAGAAGCGGAGAAGCGAAGACCATGGACAGAAAACATGGCCCCCAAGCCAGACTGCCGTGCGGTTATTTCAGTCACCCCCAAGGCAACTACAGTCGCCTGCTGACTGCAGTTGCCCCCCGCTTGACAACAGTGACTAAGATGGCTGAAAGCTAGTGGGCTTGCTCGGAAGCCTTGGGCCTACGTGCTAAGTATAGGATTCTGTAATCGGAACTTGGTGGGGGGGGGGTAAATTTCGGAAATTTTGTGGTCGAGCCCCGAAACGAGAAACTTCGAAAATGGACAAAAAATAGTTTTTTAGATTGTAACAGTTTCCCTTCAAAATAAGACACGTTTAAGGCGTTTTTAGATTGTTGCGAAGCGAGGAAAGCCAAAATCTCAGCCAAATTTAGCTTTTAATGGGTCCAAAAATCAAACCAAATAAAACAAATGTATAAAAAAAGTGGGTCTGTTAACCTGATGTATACTTCGCCACTGAATACTGTAATTTTTCTCATAAAGTGTGGGCGGCTCAATCAAATGAATTTGTTAATGAATTGAATACAGAATTGAATATTGAATTTGTCCATTTTCGAAGTTTCTCGTTTCGGGGCTCGACCACAAAATTTCCGAAATTTACCCCCCCCCCACCAAGTTCCGATTACAGAATCCTATACTTAGCACGTAGGCCCAAGGCTTCCGAGCAAGCCCACTAGCTTTCAGCCATCTTAGTCACTGTTGTCAAGCGGGGGGCAACTGCAGTCAGCAGGCGACTGTAGTTGCCTTGGGGGTGACTGAAATAACCGCACGGCAGTCTGGATTTGCTATCTGGATCAAACTATTCCAGCGAAGGCTAATTAAGAGGCACTGACATTCGGGGAGGTAACACTATGAAAGTTTAAAATGCCATAATGTGGGGAATTTATTCCTAAAAACAATAACATAAATGAAAACACGAATCATCTGTCACACTAATTTCCAGATTACATTCACTTTCCACTTAGCCAAAGTACAATTCTTTAAGTGTATCTCCATTTCCAATAAATAATCAAAGACAAGACGTAGGAAAGGTATAGTGCAAGACACGACAGGATAACCAGTTGTGAAAACTGCGTAGCTAATCCAAGAAATTAGTTTGTCTTTGGATGGAGATTAGCCGACGAGAGAGAACATATTATGTTAAAAATTTGTGTCCGACAATCTACTAATTCCAACGAATTTGCATTAACCTGTAGTATGGAATTTTTAAGTGAAAGACTACGAAAGATTGAACTGTCAATGCCGAAAGCCAAGATCATATATATACTCTACTCTATACAAAAAGTATGACAATAGGCACTACTCTGTAAGCGTGACACATCTTCAGCACGTTAACGGCCGAGCCCCAACCCTCGTAAATTGGGCCCCAGTGAATTAAACAAAGCTCTAAAGTAGTGCTCGGAACGATTCCACTGGAACCGGTAGAACCGGAACCGGAACCGGAACCGGAAGGATTTTTAGAACCGGAACCGGAACCGGTAGCATTTGGAACCGGACCGGTTCCAGTGTAATTTGTCTCAGATGTTTTGAAACATGTATCCAAAAAATAAGTTTTTGCCTGCAAATTTTCAAAATTTCTCTAGCTTTTAAATAACACTTTCAGTCTGGAAATTCTGAAAATTTTTCTAGCTTTTGAATGTAGTCTTTTGAAAGTTTTCCTCAACCTATTATGCGGCATTATTTTTTTAACAAGTAAGAGTTTTAACTTTTTCTTGCATGTTGGTAAGATATGCAATTACTTTTGAGCTGATGATTTCTTTTTGGAGTAACCAACTTTGAAGCATTAATAATAATTCTTTACTTGGAGCAAAGTCTGTCTCTTGTGCATTTTATTGTGCACATGCACACTTTTTTCCAAGCTGCACACTTGAATTCAGTAATGCACACTTAAATGCACAGTCAAATTATACTTCCGCTAACCACAAAGTGCCCTAAAAAATTTCGAAAGTGCTTCAAATTTTAAAAAAGCTCTAGCTTTTAGCTGGGGGCTGCCGTCCCCAGACCCCCGCATTTTCTTACTATTTTTCGATCAGAGCAACGTCGCAAAGACCTTTCTTCTGTTCTATTCTTTCTTGTTTACAAAAGCCACTAATTAATTATTGAAATATTTTGGCTTTGGGTTGTATTTATATACTTATATATGTCCCTTCATTGTCAGAAATAAACGACTGGATTAAGCCAATTTCTCTTAAAGTATTTCTTCACATTTTTCCTTTACAACGGTTCGACGCGTACAATGCTAGCTCTCTCACTGCCGTTTGTTAATCTGTTAAAACGACAAGAAATTGTTCAGAAAAAATTTTTTAAATGCAACATTTTTTCCAAAATTTTTTTCCAATAAAAACATTTTTTCGAAAACTCACCCTATTTTTTAAAATTTACAAATATCCGATATCTATCAAGAACAAACCTGACTTGGAGTTAAGAAACCATCTCTATATCAAAATATAGCCAAAGATTTCTTTTTCTAACAGATATATACCTGGAACCTAACTTTGGTTTTCTAGAGTTTTCACTGAATATTAGAATGGGTGCATACAGATTTTCGCAATTTTCTCTTAGTAGACAAGACAGTCGTTGACAAACAAACATATGAATTCTTTACTGTTTCCAAATTTTTACATTTTCCCACTTCTTACAGCTACAATGTACCGCCAATTGTCAAAAAATAAGATTCCAGTGTTCCTGTACCTCCGCAACTTTAATGCAAAAAAGAAACATAACTAGTTTTTGAGCAAGCAAGATAGAGATTGCGAACATTTAACAAATTCTTGGTCAATTGTCAAGCAAAATAAATCAGAGGAGAGGACCAGCTAATTATTGGCAGTGACATGCTGTGAATGCGTAAATCCTATACTTGGTGACCGTTGAACAAACTATTACCATGGGACACAGGAAACGAGTTTAGGATTGAAATTTTTTACATATTCATTACGATTACACTTTTAACACATTTTAACACTATTAAAACAGGTATAAAAATTAATTACTATTTTACATGTAAATTAATAACGTTGAGCATATAACAACGTTGGCTCATAAGGTTTTGGTCCAATTTATATAAAAAACTAAAAAAATTGAATTATAAGCCTTTTTACAAAAATCTCAATTGGAACCGGAACCGGAAGCTAGAACCGGAACCGGAACCGGAACCGGTGCTCTGGAACCGGAACCGGAACCGGTTTCAAAAATCGGAACCGGTCCGAGCACTAGTGCTGGTATCCTTTTGTGCAGTGGCGTTTTGGTGACTGAAACGCTGTAACTTTCGCAATTTTGGTAGTTGGAAAGTGCTTTATAGTTTATACATCGGTTTAAAGCTTACAATCTGAACATTCACATGAGCTTACGAAACTCGCTAGTTATGTCTCAGTCACTGAAACTGAAACTGAAGCTATTTTGAGAAGAGACCTGAAACTGAAACTGAAACATTTTTGGGCAGCAGACTGAAACTGAAACTATATTGAGTAAAAGACTGAAACCTGGACTGAAATTAGTTTCAGTCTTTCCTTAAATCTTGAAAATTTTAAGGTCTTGAGCTTCGATTCTGTTTAACATTGCTATATAGGAGGCGGCTCACCCACCATGTCTAATGCCTGCCCTCAACCAACTATTACAACCTTGTACTAAGCTGCTGACATTAACTGCAGCAGAAACTTGGCAGCAAGCCTCTACCGGTCAGCGAAATGTGCCACTCAATTTAACTGAAGGAAACACAAAAACTTAGCTTTAAAGCAAGCAGTCCTGGTTCTTTCCACTCTTTCTGGATTATTTTATTTTTGCCCACGTCCATGTGCACAGGAGACTTGTGATTCCAGTCTCCCCATTGTGCTATTTTAGAATGACTGAAAAACAAGTGAGAAAGGGAGAGACAGAGAGGTTTTACTTTTCAAGATATTATACAAACGAGAAAACGTATCCAAGACTGCAGTTTTTATGTAAATCGTATGCATCAGATAATTTTAGCCATAAAAGAGTATGGACAAGCTTTTTCTGATCTTAACAGGTGGTGAGTTGAGTTCAGCGGCCGATCCAGCCTCACTTTCAATTGACAGAAAACTAAAACCAAATTGTTTAATTAGACTCTAAAATAAACTTATCTTTGCAACCTTCCTTCCTGCGTGCTGGATCGAATCTTCAAAATTTTCCTCTTCTATTCAGTTTTCTCGCAACGGGAGAGGCTTTAGCTAATACCGAGAAGAACCCTGCGCAATCTCATTTTGTCAAAATCAATCGAATCCATTGGGTAGTTTTTTTTGAGAAATCGATGTTCAAAACAGAATCGCAGTTTTGCTAAACTGGTTTTTCGTCAAATTGTCTAGTTTAAAGTAACGAAAGGCATTCATACATGTGCAATTGGACGATGTATAGATTGAGTATAAATAAGCCAAAACAGAGCTGGAAGTGGGTCACGGGTACCCGAGGGGCGGGTAGGGTGTGGGTCAACATGAGTGACCCGCGGGTTAAAGGTGGGTCAAAAGTGGGTCAGTCGATGCTCCAAAATCCATGTTTTAACACTGAAATTTCAAACATTTTTCGGCCTCACCAAATTCTAGTATTGTATGATTTTTGTTTTTCCGTAAGATGTGGCCCAAATTTATCCCAGCTTCCGCAAAGTGATGCCTACATTTTAAAAAATGACAGTATTTAACATGTAGCACTGCCAGGATTTCTTTAAATAGACGATACATAGCAAAAGTATGTGCAAGTTAGAATATAAGAACCGTCCGCAAGATTTTTCCTTCAAGCTCAGTGAATTTCTAGAGAAATACAGTACACAATTACGACCGTCTGCTAATTCTACTCAAGAAGAATGTAAATAATTGTGCTTTGATTTTGTTTCTTTCATTTATTTTAATTTCAAAAATTATATAAGGTTTCAGATATTCAAATCAGTTGCTTTTTATTAAACTGCAGTCATGTTCAAATGGATTTAACAGCTAAATATTTACATTATTTTATTGCTGACCAAGATTTAGACAAGATTTAGCCTTAGAGCATCATTGACGAAAAGTGGGTCATGCGGGTCATATAATTTTCCGCGGGTCACGGGTATGGGTCAGGTGGGTAGGGTCAAGGGTTCGCGGGCCGCGGGTTGGGTGCGGGTCAAAAATATTGACCCACTTCCAGCTCTGAGCCAAAATTATCTGTAAGATTTGGCAGTAATTTTGAAAAAATTTATCTCTTCGAAAATGGCCATTTTGACACCAAAAATCGTTTTTGGCTTATACTGCCTTAACCACTACAGACGGCTCAATGGTTGTAAGAGCAAAAATGTTCATTTTGGTGTCCTTTCCAGCAATAACAACCAATCCAATTTTGCACAAAGTTTACCTTTGTTCGATTGATAGTTCCAAACTGCCCTAAAGTACTAACCACTCTTCACAGCACACTCACTTCTGCAACACTATAGCTACCATTTAAAATAAAACCATCTTTGTTTTAATAATCACGGAATCAACGATACACATAAATAATGTATACATTTTTGTTACACATAAAATAATATCTGGGCGCCTACTGGGCATTTTACAAAAAATAGGAAAAAATGTAGGAATTTTTCGCGAAAAAATAGGAAAATATAGGAATTTTTCTAGCAAAAAATAGGAAAATATAGGAATTTTTCCAGCTCAAATATGCCGTCAATTTTAATCAAATTTCGCACAAATTTCAACTAGATGCATAAATAAAATGTCAGTAACCTAGATTTATTACACGAACTTTTCTAGAGAGGAACTTGAAGGGATTTTCGACAATTTTCTAGAAATATGTTAAAATTTTTATGACATCAAGGATAAAGCTCGATGTTAGTGCAACAGCAAAAATCAAGTAAAATCTCCAGCAAAGCCGGAGATTTTTGAAAATTTAAAAACTTCTTAGTGCTTTTTCGGGGCAAACTTTGATATGTATTGTTCGGGGAGGAGCACCTTAGGAGTGGGCGAATTTGAGGACGCCACTGTAAAAGCATATATATGAAGCTTGAAGCTGAAGAAGCTATAGGAATAAGAAGCTGCAAAAATTTTGTAAAACTGAGGAAAATCCTTAATAGAAACACTCAAAGCTTTAGTTTCGGCGGTCAGTAAAAACCTAAAATGTAAGCAAACTGCCAAAGAACGAAAATTGTTTAAAATTACGGTTTGGCAAAATTTATGAAATTTTAAAATAAAAGCAGATTAAAAAACTGACTTCGGAAAGAAAAGTGGAAAACATAAAAAGAACAGCGCAACCATGTATATTTCTGCACGACGCCAAGATCAGAAAACATGAATTGAAAATAAAGCAGGGATCTGGGGCGGAAAGCTAGAAGTTTCTGGATAATTCAAGCTTGAAAATCTATTTTTCCGAGCGATTTTGGTAAAGATCTTGGGTTAATCTATTGTGCAATTGGTTGTCTAAACTGGTTAAGTAAGTAAGTATATCCACGACTCTGTACAACGAATGCATACGTACGTAGTCGAACTTCATATAACACTAGAGTGCGTGGGGTTATTGTAGTAAAAGCACTTCTTCACACCAATTAGGAAATTTGTTAATGCTAAAAGAATTCCATTACATAAACTGTTACTAGGTATTCTAACTCGGATAAGTCTGAAAGGTGTCTATATAATGTAGATTCAGCGCCTAAGCCGCGAAAATTTTTTGAAATTTTTCTCCAAAAAGTATCTGAAACACGTTTAATTTTCATCTGAGATAACCGAAAAATTCTACTCAAGACAAAAATTTTTTAAGGAACTTTACGCAGAGCTCCGAAGAAAGTTGGGGAATTTTCAAAAAAGTGCGGAATTTCGCAGTTTTTTCACAAATAACACAAGCGACCCCACCGTAGCGTAGCGTTACGCACCTCTTATGTTTCATAAAAAAGTGCGTATTTACTACCTATACACTACTACGAAAAATGTCGAACTTACTATCGTTTTTCACTTGTCATTTTCTTGCTAACAACCTACATTCAGAGTCAGTCGATTCTTTATAAGTGAAAATTTACAAAACCAAATTTACAGAAAAACTCGAAATTTCATGAAAATAAGCAAGGTAAAGTAAAACAATTCACAAACGTGTTGCTTGCGAGTGTAACTGTGTAAAGTTAATTTATGAAATTAAGTTTTTATGCAATTAAAACGGCTATGTACGTATATATACAACAAAATTTGCAGCTGGCTGATTTTGACCATTCTTTGACAGAATGAAGGACAACCGGTGCGTTGAAGGCGCAAATTTTTTGTGGAGTGGACTTCTGATCTGTAGCTCAAAACCAAAATGAAATCCGTTAAAGTTTGCTTCAGAGATTTAACTTTTAGTAGAAAAATATTTAAAACTGCATGAAAAACGAACGCAAATCCATAACAAATGTTGACGAGGTTTCTGGATTTGGAAAAATATAATAATAGAAACTTTTAGAAAGATTAAGCTGGTATATGAAGTATATATATATTTGTCCTGATGTAAATTAGAGTTTTTCAGAGAATTTATTGCGACTTGGGAGGGACTAATTTAATCTAAAGCGTCTTCGGCGAAATGACGGAAGTGAATTTTTCAGACGTTTCGAAGAAAGAAAAGCTTAAAATCATGTGAATGTACTGATTTTAAGCTTTAAAACGGTGCATAAAGCTCATTCCAACTTCAAAACTTGGGAAAATTATAGCGTTTCAAAAATTACTCAACAACCAAAATTTCCAAAAATCCCCCAAATGAGCGTTGTGCTAAAATGTGGGGTAAAATACAACGTATATATACGTATGTATACCACTTGAGCGACAACTTCACCAAAACAAATCCATGAAACATTGATTGGTTCAAAGGCGAGAATTAAATCGACATATATAACAGAAATAAAGAGAAAATGGTATTCCGGCGGAGCCGGAAATTTTCGAGAATTCCCCATTGCAAGGTACATATATAAAACAGAAAATCTTACTGATGTTTAGTTTCCACAGTTAAAATATAATAAATCTTCCCAAAATTCATGAAAAAATAGGAAAATATAGGAATTTTAGGCAAAAATAGGAAAAAATAGGAATATTTGAAAAATATAGGAAAAAATAGGAAAAATAGGAATAGTAGGCGCCCTGTAATATACATTTTTGTTAAAGTGAAAGTTTTGTCACAGCCAAATCATTCAATATCTGACACGACTCATTTCATATCGCTAAGTCCTGCTTGTAGCAGAAATAATGAACCAAATCTCCGCTTGGAAGTCGCGCAAATGCACTGAAACAAACAGAAAGAAATGTTAAAAATAGATTAAGACTTTTTACTCACACACAACTTGTGCACAAAACGTACTTCACAACTCTCACTAATCGCTAATCGTTGCTCCAAGAGAATTGATCATAAAAAATCTTAAGGGGGTCCAAATTTTGTTCATATTGTGATTGTCTACCGATTTCGCTCATTTTTACATATTTTATGATTCAAACGGTATATTGTGATGAGTTTTCACAAATAAAATTGGATCTCCTACGGTTGTTGGGTAATTTCACCTCAGAGTAGAGGTCCGTAGTGTAAACATTGGAAACTAAACAGTTTAATTTTTGGGTCAAATTACAAAAAATCGCGAAACAGGGTTCAGCTAGCCAGCATTATTTGATATTATGGGAAAGGCCTGAAGAAGGACGGTGATTAGAATTGGAATTAGAATTTTGATTTAGGCCTTTCAAAAAATTTTTTAATTTTTGAAGATTTTAAATTTGACCGCATTTCTATATACATGTACAAATTTGGGGGACCATTTCTTGACCTTGACTGTTTTGTGACCCACCTATTTCCGAGTTTCTTCCCACACTTGGCACAGGAACTGTCATGGGTCACCACAATCTTCACATTCTGAGCTTTCATTGACAGATCTCGCATCTACAACATGTGTATATGAAAATGAATGGAAATGAGCGAAATGTGAATGGTCTGAGTCAGAGATGAAACCGGGTCACCGGGTCAGTTCGGGTCACTATATGGACCGGGTCACCGGGTCACCGGGTCAGGAGCTCTGACCCGGTCTTGACCCGGTATTTCTGATTGGGGAATTCTTGCTGTTATTTCATATCTTTCAGAGTTTTTACCAGTTTTTTTCCAACTGAAGACATCAATAATTACTCAGAGAAACTAGCAGCAGAAATATTCTTAGCTTAATCGTGTAGATTTTTAAATGCTTGTCGCTGTAGTAGTGTCCTCATAATATTTGTACTGTCATTCAAGCTCAGATAGGTTTGAAACAACAATGATTGCGTTGAATCTTAGCTAGAAAATGAATATTATTACATGGGCCCTTAGAGTATGAAATTTTTAGTTTAAAATCTAAAATTTTCCATGCTCAGTCTACTGTAAGTGATTTTTCACTGATGCTATCATTTTTGGAGAAGGAGTTCAGGCTGTATGTTAATCAAATCTCGGTAAGAGAAAATGTCAGCAAAACAAGGTTTACAGATTCTGAGTTTTGCTTTGCATTTTTTGCAATTGTTATGGCTTACTATCTTTAGGAACTAATGGAGTTGTGATTGATTTTATTTATACAATTCTGAATGCTAGCCGTAAGCAAGAATATGTATTTCATCTCCGCTGAGTGAAACCTCAACCATACAACTAAATAAAATATTTTGCTAAGATATATAATGATAAAATACACAAGTGCTAATGTTAAGCCATATAATTGGAATTTGTGATGGCTTTGGCAAGATATTTTGTTAAATTTCTTTGATTCAAAAATCTATGTGTTTACTTCACATCATATTGAATGCGAAATCGTGCAAATCAGTTTTGATTTTTTCCGGTTTACTTACAATACTTACATACTTTCCAACGTACTTTAAGGAAAGCAAAAATTTTGTCCAACTTCTTATGTAGTTTAGACGCAGAAAAATGTCAAAAAAGGTAAAAAACACTCGCCACACCCCAATATTAGTATTTTTAATTTTTCCAAGCTTAAACCTGAATTTTCAGAAATACCGGGTCACCGGGTCACCGGGTCAGGGGTCGACCGGGTCACCGGGTCAGCAAATAGTGACCCGGTTTCATCTCTGGTCTGAGTTATTCATTTTGAATGGCCTGAGTTATTCATCTCGCGTTTTGAATAAGAATGCCTAGTCATTTCGAGTTTTGCATAAAATGGCTATTCAGTTTGCGAAATGTATAATTTCGGGTTTTGTCCACCATACATGGACAAGGTATTTCGCCGTCGGGGGGGGGCAAAAGTACGGCACGTCTTCAGAACACCATTAATTAAATTGAACATTTTTGTCAATCCAGTGCATAAATAATTTAGGACTAGTAATTTCGTAGCAAACTGAAACTAATCAAAGTATTATTATCCAATCTAAACGGCAACTAAGAGAAACGGTTAGAACGATAGACACCAATTCAAGGACATACATATAGGCCAATAAGTGACATAATAAGGTATATGCTTAAAATATCCTTGGGTAGCAATTACCTTGTACATGCTTGCTACCCGAAAAAAACTGAGGATACGATGGATAACACATTTGATTCACTCACTACGATGTGCTACAGACACAATCATACAAGTTAGGTGCATTCACTCGCTGACCACTCTGCCAGACTGATACTAGTATTCGGCGGGCGTCGTCAGTGGCGTACCGACATACTAAGTTGCAGCGTTTAGGTTTTTTGAACACCCTGATTGAAAAGGAATTGAAAACCGTTTCTGTCCTGTGGTAAACCAACCTTAAGACTCTGGGCATAGTAGAGACCGCGACGAATTTCCACATCACGTCTGCGAATTCCCGTGTTCTGAAGGATCGTTTCCAGGGCACACCAGAGAGAGTCCAGTTTCAGATCAGTCGGCAGCAGTTCTACTGCCTAAAAAAGCTTCATTTAATTTAATTAACTTTAAGAAAAAACTTAAAAAATAGCATTTGGCGGGCAACTTGTTCTAAAACCTTCTACAAATTTAAACCTCAACCAATTATCAAACCATATATAAACCATGAGAAGCAAACTACAAAAGCATCAATACAAAAATAGTGTTCATTAGGTACATGGAACCTTTTTCAGATCATACACAAAATTAATACGTATATACCTACACACTTTCAGATAAAAGACATACTTTAACAGTATCAATATAGGGAGCATAGTCTTTGAGCACTCTGAGGGCGAGGGACACATTGGGCGGAGGTTTTGGGAGTTTGGACTGCATCAGTCCGATCAGGGAATTGTCCGGCGGATTGGCGTACATTCGCAGGAGGATCAGGAAAACGTCCCGACTCTCCGGACTGGAGTTGTAGCTTCGACGACAATACCTAAAGATAGGGGGGGGCGATCGCGCATTAGTTAGATATAGAAGTATTACCTATTAGATATAGAAAAAAATTCCACGGTTTCACTTTAAAACAAAAAGTTACAATTCAGGGTGTGGTGTATAATACGTTACGTAAACGAAGCAACGCTGGAAAATCCCCGTTCCAACACTGTGAGGGAGTACGGCCTACAAATTCTTATACAGTAGTTTGAGAAGGATAGTTACATATATATATATATATATATATATATATATATATATATATATATATAATATATATATCTAACCTTTCCGCTTGCTGATAGTCCAGCAAAACATTGGTATAGATGGCAATGGCCTGTTCATGCCTTCCAATCCGGCCAAACAGTAGGGCTTTCTCTTCATACATACCTATGTATAGCAACAACAACAGTAGTCAGTTACAAAAAAATTAAAACAGTTATATAAATGAAAACATCTTATGCTAAAACTGGCAAAGTCCACTCTTCTAGACTTCAAGCCATAAAAGGGACGACGGAAGAATAATAAAAATAGCATAAAAACCAAAAATATCTTTCTCGTTATCATTAAACTAACCTCCTCAGACAATATCTCAAACAAATATCGCATGCTAGAAGAGAATTTCTCGCAACAAATTCAATCCAATGAATACAAACAAAAACTATTAAAAAATTAAATAAGTATAGTACTAAAAGCTTAAGAAAATAACGCCCGATTGCACCAAATGTTTCTACGTAAAATCTAATTATCTTAAAATCTTATTAGCTAGAAAGATTTTAACATTAAACACATTTTCCGTTGCACCAAAATGTTTTTGCGTAAAATCTTTTTAACTTCTATTTAAAATCTGTATTACTAAAATCTAATTAAGGGTCACGTGACTAAAACAGCCTATCAGACACCGAGCGGCAGCTTTGAAGTAGTAGCTCTGTCCAATAATAAAATACTAATGTCACGACAGTGTGAAACTGGTTAAAATCTAATTATTCGTGTTTTCAAAACTTTATTTCTTTCTCTTTACATTCCTTAGTTAGGTTAGCTAAGCTTAGCCTTAGCTTGACTGTCAGAAACGCTACGATGTTGCTTATTTGATGGTAACAAATTCTGGCAACCTACGTCCTACAGTTCTTATCAGTAACTGCTATGAATGCAGCCTATTTCAGGATTTCATTTAGCAAGCTATTACATCAACCAAAAATTGTTTCTGTGCAAACTTGAACAAAAAATGAATCTCCAAATTTCGAATTTATTAGATTTCTTATTTGAATATAAACACACAAACTAAATTAATCGCTCAAGAAAAATAATGGAGAAAAATATTATATATAGTGAAAACTCCCAGAAAATTCGTGCAATTTGCTAGATTTTCACGTTAAACAGATTTTAAACATGGTATGAGGCATGTTTAAAATCTAATTAACTTTCAATAGGTAATCAGATTTTAAACAGATTTTAAATATATTTAAGTTGGTGCAATGCTCTGTTCACTTAAATATATTTAAGATCTGTTTAAAATCTAATTTAGCTAATTAGATTTTAAACACATTTGGTGCAATCGGGTGTAAGTATGTATACTAGTATGAGGTATCTGAACCAGGAGCAGTTCAGCACTGTAGGAACTGGAAGTCTCCAGAAACGTCAACAATTTCGTCCTCAGTCGACCCAAGTCCCCAGGTTCCTTTCCGGCCGGCGCCACCGAACAACCTGAGAAAAAATAAAGAAAATATCCAAGAAAGAATCTCAGAATGCCATTGCTTTTTTCAATTTCACAAATGAAAATGTTAAGAGGTAAATACCGAAAGGGAAACGAAGTGGGAACCACAAACCTACCTTCGCCCAGTCCGCGCAAATACTGAGCCATCAGTGATTTGACCTCCAGAATATAGGACTCCGCCAGCACATCATGAAAACAGGGTCTCAGCTCGCCCCAGACATGAATAATGTGCTCCTATAATATAAACTGGCTAATTAGAAATAATTAATGCACAATTAATTAGGAATAATAACTGGAACTAGTAAAACGCAAACACTGAATCTATTACCATCTTAATGTGTATATATACAGACCCGTTGCAATTCCTTTATTTTCAAATTCATAATTTATTCAGTTTGGAAGATATCCAAGCAAAATACTATCATTTTTTAGTCAGCAAAATAATTATGTTACTTGCAAAAGCTAAAAAACTAAGCTCAGATATGCTTTATGGCTAGGGCTCCACCGCTATGCTGTAAAACTAACCAAGTATGCAATGACAAGCTGTGGTGCTTCTTTGCGCAAAAAGTCCAACACCTTTTCACGAGGCATACTCTCAACTTCTGGCACTTCCTCAGTAAATATCTAAAAACAATTTTAAAATTGTGATACTACCAATGTTGCTGCGTATGGGTATATATGGGTGCAAACAACCATTATCTACATTAAAATTTGACAGTACAAAAATGTTTAACACTGAGGTCCCAGGTTTGAGACTCACGGCAGGGCCAAATCTTTAACCCGAGACATAGTATGCTTAGTTGTAAATCACTAATCAATTAATGAGATTATTAAGTTATTACATAATTAATTGAGTGTTAAGTGTGCGATGTCTCTCCCTACCTTCAATCCTTCGTCAGGATTTTCGCGAATCACCCAGCCAGCATATCGCAGAACAATCTCCATATTTTCCGAGCCTAAAATTAATGAACAAAAAATGTCCGTCTATTCCTGAGAGAGCCTACAGATCTTTCTACAGCATCTCTTTAAATTTAGCCGCAAAAAACTCGACAACTTTCAAAGAGTTTTGCCACATTCCCAGGGTATATAAATGTGCATAAAAATACATTCAAGCAATTCCGAACAACCATACCGACGACAATCATAGTACAAATTTTGTTTGAAGCCTAGCCACTGACTATTCACCTAGATTTTGCAAGTAATGAATTGTCCTATCAATTCCTTTCAAGGGAGAATTCATGGTTTTGGCCTGTTTTTGCAGCAAGTCTAGGGCTAAAATATACAACATAACCTAAGACAAAATAGCCACAAAAAGCAAACCCAACAATACTAATCCACAGAAGATAATGAAAAAAATCAGATTAGGGGAAATATTTCTTCATGAACTGAACCAATGGGCGAGATCGCACCTTCCACATGCATGCCCTTTCGCTCGTAGAGGAGAAACAGTTCGGGATATTTCTTATTCTCCAGGAGCACTCGTTCACTCTCCGTCACATTGCAGTTGTTGTCCCGCAGGCGAAGCAGGGAAGACAACATCGTCTCATTGGTCTACAACAACGAGCAAAAACCACAAGAGCCATCAAAATTTTTTAAAAAAAAGCTGTCTATGTCATAAAAGATATATAGTACTAACAGGCGTGATTTACTCGGGATTAAAAACAAGCCCTACAAAATACTATTCGTCTAAGCATACAACAACTGACCCATGCAACTTGTACAGCTGTTGTGATATCGTAATCAAAATTGTAGAATGTACGCGGTAACTACCTACCCTGGGCTTATTCTAGTGGGGGGGGGGGGGGGGGGGCGCCCCCCATAAACACCCTTCCCCCCCAAAATTGTTCCCCCCCTAAAAAGTGGGTGCCCCTTTTGGTACCAACTTTTGCCCTGAAAAAATCGCTCAGAAGGCCAAACTTTCAAAAATTTTTCGGCGTCGCCGGAGATTTTCAGTCGATTTTTGTCTATTTAAGCGCTATTTTTGCACTAAAAATGAACTTTTTTGGGGATTACTATAAAAACAGCGCTGTTTTTAGCATGTTTTTAGAAAAATTTTGAAACATTTTCGCCCCGCCAAGAATGACTCGCCCCCCGAGGCCCCCACCCCCCCCCCCCAAAGAGCCCCCTCCCCAAGAAAAATTCCCTAGAATAAGCCCAGCTACCTGTAGATAACACTTGAGCAAAGTGGTATCCAGTATCTGTAGGAGATTGTACATTTCTTTGACTTGATTGACAGGCAGAGTACCAGGCGCAGCCGAGACCGATATTTTTCCTGAACCAGCCTGTTGTAGGGCTTTATGATGCTCATTTAGGGCGAAGGCAATGTTCGTGCGGACCTAAACAATTGGAAAAAACTATTAGAAGATACACGCCTGGCTTATTTTTAGGCGAAAATACATGGGAGGGGGGGACATACTTTAGGAAAATGTTTGTGAATTTTTGCGGCCTTTTTGTGTAAAAAATGCTTAAAATAAGTTTATGTGGTTTAGGCTAAAATAGTGAAAATTTCGTTAAAAATCAGGCGAAGCCGGAAAAACCTTTCAGAATCTGGGGTAAAAATGGTGAAATTTGGCAACCGCTGGGGTTTGTCCTTGCAAGCCCATGCTCACATGGAAATCCTTCGAGTGTTCGTTATAAAAGGTAAACAGGCTACACATACCGACAAGAAATACCGCACAAAAACCTAGCATTTTTCAAATGCCCTAACCTCAGCCAGATAGGACTGTAGGGCGTTGAGACCGGCCTGGACATCGGGTCGACCAATGTCCACTGGAAGGAGACCCGGGTAGCTGATCGTCCGACGAATGTCCCCCGGCAGCAGATTGGGAAACAGACCAATCACATAGAGGACTTCTGAAAGCAGAAACCGTAATCCTCTAACAATAATTTAGGAAGAAGAAAAAGGCAATGCTTTAAACAATGAATATTGAGAAAGTGTGAAATGACGTGACAAATAATTGCAACACGTCATGGAAAAAACTTTGAAATCAATTTTCTTCCAAACTAATAAACAACTCTGCATCTGGCTTCTTTTCAGGACACTTGTCGAGGAGGGGATAGCTTCGTATCGTAGGGCGTGACAGGTTTCATTCAAACAAATTCAAACGTTTAATCATAAAACCCTCACAGAACATAAAAAGGAAAATACATCTCCTCAGACAAGTAGGACAAATATATTATACAACGTACCTGCATTAATTTCGCTGTAGAGTCGAAAGGCATCCACAAACTTTTTCTGTGTGAACAGATAGAAGGCATAGAGGTTTTTGATCTCGTTGATACGCTTCTGTCGTTCCTCTGCCGACTCATCCTGAATGTTTTGCTGAAATAAAATGCAAAGAAAGCAAATGACTGTTTTAAAATGTCATCATCTCCGCATAAAAATATGTCCTTTTAAAGCATTTCTGTTTCTATTTGTGAAACACAAACAGCACCGCCTATTTGCAGCATATACCCAAGCAAGAAGACAAACACAGTTTTGCTTACAGCAAGCTGAATAGCCAGCTGGTACTGTCTGCTGGTCACCAGTCGCTGAACATTGGACTTCAGATTATCCAAGGCTGAGAAACAGTAGACATCGTTGATCCCGGCCACATAAAGGACGCCACTAACAATACAAAATACAAAATATAGAAAATACAAATCTGATCACAGACCTATTTTCTGCGCTCAGCACAATCAACTAAAGAAAGAAGATTTTGAGCCGTAATCTCTGGATAATAACGCTCATCACAACAAATTCGAGCTAAATTAAAAAGATTGTTCACTAAAAGCAAGAGTACATAATAACTAAGGGTGTGACAAGCGTCAAGCTATTAGTTATCAGGCTATCAGGCTTGCGACATGATTTGCACGATAACGGCTTAGCCCTCCCCCCACAAATTAGACCCATCACTTCAAAGAAATTTGCACGCTATGTGTTTGTGTTCTAAAGCTCAAAAACAACACAACTAGTCAGTTGGTTCAATGTGCGTCTGTTGCGAGCTTCAGCACACAAATATAGCGTGAAAATTTCTTTGACGTGTTGAGTCTAATTGGTGGAGGGGGGAGGTCAACCGTTATCGTGCGGATGATGTCGCAAGCCTGATAACTAAGAGATTGATACTTCAATGACGCCGCATCCCAGCTATGTAGACTGAGGATGAGGAGTAGTTCCTCACACCAACCTGATGGCAACAGAGGCAAACTTTGGCCGGGTCAGATCAATGGTCTGAATCAGCTCAGTCGGTCGGATAGATCTCACTACCACATGACGTGGCAGAAGGGCCACCAGGTAGGGACTGTCATACACTGAAAATAATTAGGTATATAATATAGCTAAATGCGTAATGAAGTAGATACGAACAGAAGGAGGCTGAATGCAATGGAAAGTGACCCCCTCCCCCCTAGGTCCCCCTTAATTTCCCATGAAATAAATGTCTTAAAATACCCAGACTAAAAATTTGAGATCCGGCATCAGGTACGTTTTACTCGTCTGAAAGTGCGAACGTGTGGCAGTTCGAACCTATACAAAGATTCCAACAGAGACTAAAATGTGTATGTTTGAGTGAGCATGAAAATTTACCAGGTTCAATCATTGGTACATAAAGAAATCGATAAAGCAAATAATCAATTGTTGGTCACTCGATGATTTTAACTGACTTGATGGCATAACCAACCTAAAGAGTGAGGAATATCAGCCCAGAGGACCTCCGATTGTTCCGGGACCACATTGCCGTCCAGATCCCGAAACAGGACCCTCTCGTCCCGGAGAAAGGCAAACAGCTGGCGATCCGGGATACTCAGGACCAAGGGCTCCACGGCCTTCCCGCCCGTCGTAAACAGGGGAATTGGAGGCTCTGGCTACAGAAAAAAAACAGACAAAAAGATGACACACAGATGACAATAAAACCAGAAATCGTTTCTAAAGAAGGGTTGGGCTTACCCCTCCCCCCCCCCCGCTGGAGGAGAGAAACATATTCTATAAATTTGACAGTAAGCAAATTTTTAACACAAACTTTTACAAGTATATACGTACGTTGTTTGTAATTCAGAATTTCTATGATCAAAAACTGAGACAAAAAAGTGCCACTCTAATGGAACGATGAGGCAACTGGCAGCTTGTAAAGGCGGACCAAACTAACATCCAAACTTAAATAACTATAACCTGTACTGTTTCCTATGCAAATATTTTCCAAAAACTTCTGTAAGCGTCTAATGGTAAGTAAGTTTACAATTTCGGTACAGTTTCGAAGGTTGTAGAATCAATCAGTGAAAGACGTATACTCATAAGGACTAACTGAAAAGCCCAATCTCGAAAAAAACCTTCAAGTCATCAACGTAAGTCCCTACACACTTACTCGTAAGCCATCCTTGCCTGGGTCCAGGGAAACCAGGAAGTACTCATCCCGGAGTCCGAGCACGAGAACACTCTCCAGGCGGGCCAGACAGCGAGGACTGTCCGGAAAGGATATTTCAAACTGAAAACCACAATTACCTTGACAATACTGCTTGTACTGGGTTTGGGTGCAAGACTGGTTGCCTGCACACAAACAAATAGTCCCAGGATTAAAGATGGTCGAATTAAACGAGCTAATGTTAATGCGTTTAATCCTGCATTAAAGAAACAGCCGTTCACATTTTAATCCTGCTGATTTTTAATCCGATCATTTGAATCTTTTAAAGAAATAGGCCTTTAGTCTTATTTTTGAATGGAGAACTAGTCGTTGGGAATTCTCCTATTCCGCAGCTATTCTTTAACTTTTTAGGCGCAGTCCACGGTTACTCACGTTGATTAAGAAATTGGAAGACTTGTTTGTTTTCATGAAAGAAATTTCAAAGCAGAATTGAATACAACCAAAAAACTGAACAGCTGCAAAATTAGACAACTTGACGGAGCTACTTCAGTGGCTTCCAAATTTAACCAACAGTATACCTAAAAATTAAAGTATAATAATTAGTTGAAATAATTTCTTCGGGAACACCCCCATCAAAAAGTTGCCAAATACGTCTAAAGCAAAAGGCACAAAAAGAGCACTAAAGCAAGAGTCAAAAAGAAAATATCGAAATAAGTACAATACCTGAACTTTCCTCCGAACGACAACAAAAATACAGAGACAATTTTCCTCGTTATAATCGTTCCATGCCTAAAAAGGCAAACTTTCAAAAATTCAAAATGCACTAATTTCAAAAAACAAAATCAGAAGGATTGAAAAATTAAAAAGAAAAAATATTTACTAAAAGTCACCAGACGAAACGCATAAATTCTAACGCACACCCAGTAATTGATCAAATTAAATTACACCTAAACTAGAACAGTCTCGGAAGGGAGTGGTGGTGGCATACAGACCCCGTTACCAAATTTTATTCTGAACTCTATAAACTTTGCAGGGCTGGTTGTTTGACATTTTGCCTATTTCAAACTTTTATAAAAAAACTCTAGCTTTAGGTTAGTTTTCAGTGCTGAACTGGCAAACACAATACTTCTAAGTCTGTTTCTGATTACCCCACTGAAATAAAAAAACTGGTCAGAACATAACCGTAAGTCTGGCTTTTTCCTGCAGGAGGGGGGGGGGGGGTGGGGCCCCCCCCCTCCAGCAACTGTGCCTCCCCCGGAACTGTAAATGGCCCGAAAAATAGGATTTTGATTGAGGGTAAATTTTTGAAAACTGTTTCCAGCGTCGCCGAATTTTTATGCATTTTTAGCTATTGTAAGCTTAAATTTAGTTAAAAATAGGTAATTTTTAGCTGAGCTGCAAACAATAGCTATTTTTCAAGCATTTTCGAAAAATCCTCCCCCCAGACTTCCCCCTTCCACAGAAATTTTGCCAAGGAAAAAGCCAGTACGTGCAATGTGTAAGTGCAAAACATGGGTGCTTCGAGTACTCAGAAAGCCCGGTTTCTTTCCATTCCACACATCCGTCTGTTGCCCAGACTAAACACTAGTCGAATCAAGGTTCTACTGAAAGCCAATTTGCACTGCAATGGTTTCAACTTACAACTTCAACTGCAAAAAAATAGGTAGCGCCCTTCGTCTTTGGCAGTGATGCAATCTGTGGGAAATTTACTTGCTCACAATCATGAATAGATAGTTGGCCATCTGAAAAGTATAAATATATACAGTGAGTAATAAAGTCACCTTACATATTGTTGGGAAGCATCATTACAGCACATTCAAGAATGCACCCTCATGCTTGAACTTTGAAAATTTCATGAGTAATCAAGAGTGGCAGGCGCCAAGTTACATATATACACGTATATACAAAGGAAAAATGTTCCCTCCCATTGCAAATACGCAGGGTTCTGCTGGAACTTTGTAGTGGGTGAGTGAGACCAAAGAAAAAAAGAAATGAAGATTTACTCCAAAATTAACAAAGACGCAACGGAGCGTACACAACGATTAATTTTTATTTAAATGATGATTACAATATATACATAATAAGTGAAAGAATACAATGTCAATCAACAACATATATACATCATTTGTATACCCGAAGAAAGACGTTAACGATAGAGGGGCCCTCACGTTCGGAGCCCCCCCCCCCCCCCACATAATCCTTTAGAGTGCCAAGGTTTGTTCTTCTCCTTAGTCTCTTAGATATTCTTACCTGAAAAGACAAACCTAAGATATGATTTCGAGGATTGACATACAGCTGGGATACAGGTTTTCTTCATAAAGCTTCGGCATAATTGCATACTATGATCTACCCTCTGCCCATCTAAAAAATAAACGCCTTTAATTGATTTTATCCACAATTCCAAGGCAAAGGCAGACTCTTGACTCTTCCAAGAGTGCATAATAGAACAAGAGTATGAAACTCTTACACTACTATATATATATGTACTGTATGTACTGAACATACTTGACATGCTCAGTTCGTATCATGCTGGATTCATCGGAGACGATGAAAGACCAGATACCATAAAGTAACTTAAAGTAACTAGACTGAAAAAATCACAGCCAATAGTTACAACGTAAAGCCTAAGCTACTTAGCGAATCAGCGAGTATAAATACGTTTGTATGAAAGCAAGAAAGAAGTGGAGCAAAACATGAAACGCGTTTTTAAAAGGCAAAACATTTCCAAGTCAGATGAAGTAGAAATTAAAAAAATTAGTGATCTTACCTGACAATAGTAATTCAGAAGAAAACCATTCTTGGTACCAGCATAAAAGCAATTACCTATACAAAGACGCAACAATATATTTATATACGTATATTCTCGATCATGGGGAAATGTAGCGCTTATTCAACCATGTACATAAATATACACAAACCGCACAACAAACGAAATCATGTGCATTTTCGTATGTATATATACTTACAGTCAGCACTAACAGATTCTATATACAGTGGAAGCTTGTTTGCAACATCAATGCGCCGGTAAGCGTCAAACATTAGCACGTCCTTAGGAAAATCTGCAACATGAAGCAGACAGGATAGGAGAGCGTGTACATCATAGGTGTAATTGGGGGGGTAACCCCCCAGCCATTTCTTCAGACCCCCCCCCCCCCCAGAAATTTTTTGGGGGCCCCCAGCACCCCAAACTGGGGGGGGGGGGGGGGGGGGGTAGCCGCGCCGAGGCGTGAGAATGAGTCAAAATGGGGCATTTTTAGGGTAAATTTGGCAAAATTCTTTAAAAAAGTCCAAATTTTTGGCTTAACGTGTTTATTATCGCGAGAAATACACGTTTATAGCGGTTTTATGGACTTCTAGACTCAATATTGACCTTATTCTGGACTCAGAAACATGTTGGCAATCAAGTTTTCGTGTTTTAAAACAATGTCTAATGTTAAAAATTACTTAATGATTTCTTCATGTTTTTCGGCATTAGCAATGGCTGAAAATGCGATTTTTGGCATAAAAATTGAAAAAATTTTGGGGGGAGGTTTGGGGGGGGGGGGTCGTGGGGGGTTTGGGGGGGGGCTAAAAAAGGGGGGCCCCCAAATTCCGGACGAGGTGGCCCCCGCCAACCCAAATCCCCGTTACACCTATGGTGTACATGTGTTTGTGCAGGGACGGGATGATTTCCACAATCATCTCCCACCCCCAAACGATTTGGAGCTCCCCTCCCAGACAGAAGAATCCGGTTTTCCGGGCAGAAAAACAGATTTTGATCGATCGATTTTACTGATCGATCGGTTGATAGGATCGATCTCTCGCTCGATTTTAAAAGCAGAGACCTCGATTTATATACCCTTTGGGCACCTTCTCAGCCAAATCGGAGACAAAAAATTTTTCCAACCAAGGCAAAATTTTTGTTCCCCCATCTTTTATATACATATAAGTGCCGATTTTTCCTTACCCCAACCAACCCACCTCAAATCGGCTGTGAGTTGGCACCCTACCTACATAGCTGTATATACTATACCTTGACAAAAAGATGGGGGTGGGGGTAGCCGAAATCGGGGTGGGTGGGATCAGCCGGTTTTTTGGTTTTGAGTGGGGTGGGGTCCGGAAAAATCGAATTTGGGGGAAAAGGGTAAAAAAATTTTTCTTCAAAATTTTTCAGAAAAAATTTGCGATTTTACTAGGAAGATGCTATTTACAACCAAAAATTAGCACAACTAGAACCATTGGAACCAAATGGAATTTTTGAGAAAAATTTAAAAAAAAATAAATATAAAATTTACAACGTGGTAAATCTGTTATAAAATTGTTAGAACTTATTTTGGAGCATTGTAAAAACGTTGTAAACATTTACTACGATTTTACAACAAGTTTACCACATGAGTAAAATCGTAAAAAAAACGTTGTAACTTCGTTGTAAAAGTTGTAAAAACATTGTAAATTGGTCAATTGCATTTACAATGATTTTATAACAGATTTACAACAATTTTACAACGTG